>ONZH01000818.1:0-62764 GCA_900303285.1 Rhinella marina
AACCACAGGTAATCATCTTGCCTCTGGAGTTCTTCTGCAATAGGACTGCTCCAGCTCCAATGGAAGAGGCATCCACCTCTAGGAAAAATTGCTTGGCGACATCCGGATGATGAAGAACAGGAGCAGAGGTAAAAGCCTGTTTTAACTCGGTGAAAGCCGCCTCTGCCTCCGGGGTCCATACTTTTGCGTTCACTCCCTTTTTGGTCAGGGCAGAGATCGGGGCGGTGAGAGAAGAGAAACTATGAATGAACTGGCGGTAGAAGTTGGCGAATCCCAAGAATCTCTGAATTGCTCGGAGACCCTGGGGGCGTGGCCAGTTCAACACTGCTTTAAGTTTGTCCGTATCCATTTTCAGACCGGTATCAGAGACAACGAATCCAAGGAACGGCAGAGAGTTTTTCTCAAAAATGCACTTCTCCAGTTTCGCATATAGCCGGTTCTCTCTGAGCCGTCGCAGGACAAGACGGACATGTCTCCGATGTGAGGTCAGATCAGGAGAAAAGATGAGAATATCGTCCAAGTAGACCACAACACAGACATTAAGCAGGTCCCCAGAAAACATCATTGACAAACTCCTGAAAGACCGCTGGGGGCATTACAAAGTCCAAAAGGCATGACGAGATATTCATAATGACCGTCCCGTGTGTTAAAAGCGGTCTTCCATTCGTCTCCTTTTCGGATGCGGACAAGATTATATGCCCCTCGCAGGTCTAGTTTGGAGAAGATCTTCGCTCCACGAATTCTGTCAAAGAGTTCCGGGATCAATGGCAACGGATACTTATTCTTCACGGTGATCTGATTAAGGCCCCGATAGTCTATGCAAGGTCTTAAAGATCCATCCTTCTTCTGGACGAAGAAGAATCCTGCACCAGCTGGCGAAGTGGACTTGCGGATAAATCCCCTCTCAAGATTCTCCTTGATGTAGACTGACATCGCCTGGGTCTCAGGAAGCGAGAGTGGATAAACTCGACCGCGAGGGGGAGTAGTTCCTGGTAGAAGGTCAATTGGACAATCATAGGATCGGTGGGATGGCAGTGTTTCAGCCTCCTTTTTACTAAATACATCAGCAAAACTGGCATACTGTGATGGCAGTCCTGATAGGTCCCCTTTCGGTGGAGGCAGAGGAGTGGGCCGGACTTCAGACAGGCAGGTGGAGAGGCAAGAGGGTCCCCACCGGAGGATTTTACCAGAGTGCCAGTCCAGGGCTGGAGAATGCTGGCGAAGCCAGGGAAGACCAAGGATGACTGGATTCACGGAAGCTGGCAGGACGTAGAAGACGATCTCCTCAGAGTGCAAAACCCCAACTCGCAGTCTAAGGGGCATGGTAACAAACTGCACTGGCTCAGGCAGTGGCATTCCGTTTACCGACGCAACAGATAGAGGTCTCGACAGCCGGGAGGTTGGAAGCCGGTACTGACTGACAAGATCTTGCAGGATAAAGTTACCAGCGGAGCCCGAATCCAGGAAGGCATACACAGTGACGCTGGTTCTCTCATGTGAGAGGATCACAGTAATTGAAAGCTTAGGAGAGGACTTCTCCGCGTCTAGAACCACCTCTCCAACAGGTCCTAGACTTTGGAGTTTCCCGGTTTCAGCGGACAATTCCGGGCAAAATGGGCCTTGCCAGCACAATAGAGGCACAAGTTCTCAACTCTGCAGCGTTGTCGCTCCTGATCCGACAATCGGAGACGTTCCACTTGCATAGGCTCCTCCGAGGAAGCAGAAACTGGAGGCTGGATCGGCCTCTGGAAGGAAGGCGCAAGGCGAGGTGCTTTTTTGCTACGCAAGTCCTCCCTGGAATGCTCCCTGAAACGCAGATCAATTCTGGTAGCTAAAGTGACCAGATCATTCAAGGTAGATGGACGGTCACGACCAGCTAGCTCATCTTTAATCCGCCCTGAAAGACCTTCCCAGAAAACTGCTAGCTGAGCCTCATCATTCCATGCTAGTTCAGCGGCCAGTGTCCGGAACTGAATTGCATACTGGCCCACAGTCATGGAACCCTGGCGTAGATGCAGCAAAGCAGAGGCAGCAGATGAAGTGCGGCCTGGCTCCTCAAAAACCATCCGGAAGGTAGCCAGGAACGCCTGCAGACTAGTAGTCTCTGGGCCGCCACGCTCCCAGATAGGATTTGCCCATGCCAGGGCCTCACCAGATAGCAGGGACACAATGAAAGCTATCTTTGCCCGTTCAGATGGAAACTTGTGTCCATGCAGCTCAAAGTGTATGAGGCACTGGTTAAGGAAGCCTCTGCAGGACTTGGAATCCCCGCCATAACGAGGCGGCAGCGGCAGATGAATTCCGGAAGCACTCAGGAGCGGAAGCTGGAGGAGTTGCTGAGACTTGTGGTGCAGCTATTACTGGAGGAGAAATGGCGTCTAGGCGGGCAGAAATATTTTGCATGAATTGCATTAAAACATCCTGGCGCTGACTTTGACATCTCATCTCACTCAATAGATCCGATACAGCAGGCTTGGGGTGACCAGCGGGATCCATGGCCTGAGCGTACTGTCAAGATCAGTGGATGTGGATCCACTGTGTCACGAGAATGTCTTCCCCTAAGGGCGTTGTCTAAGTGTACCTCCCGTTCTTCACAATACCCCTGATGGTGGGGATAGGCTTTCCCGAGGAGGTACACCAGGTCGCTACCTCTTGGAGTGAGACAATACTCGTGACAGCTGGCCAGACGGACAGAGTACTAAGGTGCAAAACACCAGAGAGACAGATACGCAGGACAGACACACACCAAGGGAGGAGATGTGGAAGGATGACTGGAGTCAGCAATGCACTGGAAGCAGACCGGAGAGGATCAGCCAGGGGTGGGAATCAGGAACAGGAACCACGAACAGGAGCCAGGTGCTGGACTAGAGCGGTGTTCACACTTCAGCAGGGCTAGAGCGGTGTTCACACTTCAACAGGGCTAGAGCGGTGTTTACACTTCAGCAGGACTAAGGCAATACGGGAACCTTTGCAAGTCAGGATGACTTATAACGCTCAGGCAAGGAGTAAGTGTCCAAGGAGGACTTATATAGTTACAGACAGGAGGAAAGGGGAGGAACCAATTAAGGAGCTGACCTAATAAAATGCAGCACCTGGAGCCCAGGGCAAAAGAGAACAAGACTTCACACTGACCAAGCAACAAACATCACGGCAGCAAAAGAGCGAGAACGCCGGCCGCAGCGGTAAGTACGCGTGCGCCGCCTGGGACCCCCGGGAGGCGTTACACTGTCCCTGTGTGTTCCTATCCCTGTCCCTGTGTGTTTCCCTGTCCCGGTGTGTGTCCCTGTGTGTCTCCCTGTGTGTGTCCTGTATATAGATGGGGATAATGTGGTCGCTGACATCTGAATAATTACTTCTGCTCAGTTTTTTCAGATGGCGACTTTCATAATCAGAACATGGCTGGACATAGCATTGCCTCTAGTTGTAAATTTTCTGCCCCAGTGTTTTCAGAGGCTGATGTTCTAGAGGAACTTGTCCGGCTAAAGTTAAATAAGGCAATGGGTCCGGATGGCATCCACCCCAGAGTTCTTAAAGAACTCCGATCTGTGATTGTTGGCCCCCTGACTGATCTGTATAATCAGTCCCTTCTTACAGGAGATGTTCCTGATGATTGGAGAATGGCAAATGTTGTACCCATTCACAAGAAGGGTAGTAGAGAAAAAGCTAGTAACTATGGGCCAGTCAGCTTGACATCTGTAGTGGTAAAAAATGATGGAGACTCTTCTAAAAAAGAAGATAATTGACCACCTAACAACAAACAACTTGATGGACCCAAACCAGCATGGCTTTACTGAGGGCCGATCATGTCAGACTAATCTCATTGATTTCTTTGACTATGTAACTAAAGTGCTGGATGAAGGTGGTGCTGTGGATATCGCCTACCTGGATTTCAGTAAAGCTTTCGATACGGTTCCCCATAAAGAGCTGATAGATAAGTTATCAAGAATTGGACTTAACCCCTGGATAGTTCAGTGGATCTGCAGTTGGCTGAAGGACAGATACCAGAGGGTTGTTGTTAATGGAGTGTATTCTGAGTAGAGGCTGGTTACAAGTGGGGTGCCACAAGGATCTGTTCTGGGTCCTGTTCTGTTTAACATGTTTGTAAGTGACATAAGGGATGGCTTGGTAGGGAAGGCTTGCTTGTTTGCTGATGACACAAAAGTGTGTAATAGGGTTAATGTTCCAGGACGTTTCTGTAATATGGAGAGTGATTTATCTTTATTAGATAAGTGGTCAAAACAATGGAAACTGCAGTTCAATGTTTCCAAATGTAAAATAATGCACTTGGGGAGAAGAAATCCCCTATCTGAGTATCGTGTTGGCAGTTCTGTGTTAACAAAGACTTCAGAAGAGAAGAATTTGGGGGTAGTCATCTCTGACAGCCTCAAAATGAGTAACCAATGCAACCAGGCGGTAGGGAAAACAAATTGTATGCTTGGCTGCAGAGGCGTAGCTAGAGGTTCAGCACAGGGGGGGCGAAACATACTTGAGTGGGCCCCCCACTTAGTGGCTTCCCAAACGCACGTTTCCAACTTCACAGGCACATACTACTAGTGGTGGTTATAATATTGTATTAGAAAGATGACTGTATAAACTGCTAGATCATCTATGCTGTTAAGTACAGTACAATAGACTTTCTACATAGCCTAGTGTAAATACTCTACCATATAATGCAGTAAAATATAGGAGTAATAGGAGTAAAAAACAAGGGGACTCCTATGTTAAAGGAAACCTGTCCCCAGTTTTTACATCACTAAACTAACAGTCCCCTGCCCCCATCAGACCTCAGATCAGCGTACTGTGCCCCCATCAGACCTCAGATCAGCGTACTGTGCCTCCATCAGACCTCAGATCAGCGTACTGTGCCCCCATCAGACCTCAGATCAGCGCATTGTGCCCCATCAGACCTCAGATCAGCGTATTGTGCCCCATCAGACCTCTGATCAGCGTATTGTGCCCCATCAGACCTCAGATCAGCGTATTGTACCCCCATCAGACCTCAGATCAGCAGAATGTGCCCCCATTAGTCCTCACATCAGCCTACTGTACCCCCATCAGACCTCATGATCATCTATGCTGTTAAGTACAGTACAATAGACTTTCTACATAGCCTAGTGTAAATACTGTACCATATAATGCAGTAAAATATAGGAGTAATAGGAGTAAAAAACAAGGGGACTCCTATGTTAAAGGAAACCTGTCCCCAGTTTTTACATCACTAAACTAACAGTTCCCTGCCCCCATCAGACCTCAGATCAGCGTATTGTGCCCCATCAGACCTCACATCAGCGTATTGTGCCCCATCAGACCTCAGATCAGCATATTATACCCCCATCAGACCTCAGATCAGCAGAATGTGCCCCCATTAGTCCTCACATCAGCCTACTGTGCCCCCATCAGACCTCAGATCAGCAGAATGTGCCCCCATCAGACCTCACATCAGCCTACTGTGCCCCATCAGACCTCACATCAGCGTATTGTAACCCCATCAGACCTCAGATCAGAGTATTGTAACCCCATCAGACCTCAGATCAGCCTACTGTGCCCCCATCAGACCTCAGATCAGCCTACTGTGCCCCATCAGACCTCAGATCAGCCTACTGTGCCCCCATCAGACCTCAGATCAGTGTATTGTGCCCCCATCAGACCTCAGATCAGCCTACTGTGCCCCCATCAGACCTCAGATCCTCAGAATGTGCCCCCATCAGACCTCAGATCAGCATATTGTACCCCCATCAGACCTTAGATCAGCAGAATATGCCCCCATCAGACCTCAGATCAGCCTACTGTGTAGCCAGCGTATTGTGCCCCCATCAGACCTCAGATCAGCGTATTGTGCCCCATCAGACCTCAGATAAGCAGAATGTGCACCCATCAGACCTCAGATCAGCGTATTGTGCCCCCATCAGACCTCAGATCAGCATATTGTACCCCCATCAGACCTCAGATCAGCCTACTGTGCCCCCATCAGACCTCAGATCCTCAGAATGTGCCCCCATCAGACCTCAGATCAGCATATTGTACCCCCATCAGACCTCAGATCAGCAGAATGTGCCCCCATTAGTCCTCACATCAGCCTACTGTGTAGCCAGCGTATTGTGCCCCCATCAGACCTCAGATCAGCGTATTGTGCCCCATCAGACCTCAGATAAGCAGAATGTGCACCCATCAGACCTCAGATCAGCGTATTGTGCCCCCATCAGACCTCAGATCAGCATATTGTACCCCCATCAGACCTCAGATCAGCAGAATGTGCCCTCATTAGTCCTTACATCAGCCTACTGTGCTCCGATCAGACCTCAGATCAGCAGAATGTGCCCCCATCAGACCTCAGATCAGCCTACTGTGCCCCATCAGACCTCAGATCAGTGTATTGTGCCCCATCAGACCTCAGATCAGCGTATTGTGCCCCCATCAGACCTCAGATCAGCATATTGTACCCCCATCAGACCACAGATCAGCAGAATGTGCCCTCATTAGTCCTCACATCAGCCTACTGTGCCCCCATCAGACCTCAGATCAGCCTACTGTGCCCCCATCAGACCTCAGATCAGTGTATTGTGCCCCATCAGACCTCAGATCAGCATATTGTGCCCCCATCAGACCTCAGATCAGCAGAATGTGCCCCCATCAGACCTCACATCAGCCTACTGTGCCCCATCAGACCTCAGATCAGCGTATTGTGCCCCATCAGACCTCAGATCAGTGTATTGTGCCCCCATCAGACCTCAGATCAGCGTATTGTGCCCCCATCAGACCTCAGATCAGCGTATTGTGCCCCCATCAGACCTCAGATCAGCGTATTGTGCCCCCATCAGACCTCAGATCAGCAGAATGTGCCCCCATCAGACCTCAGATCAGCGTATTGTGCCCCCATCAGACCTCAGATCAGCGTATTGTGCCCCATCAGACCTCAGATCAGTGTATTGTGCCCCCATCAGACCTCAGATCAGCGTATTGTGCCCCCATCAGACCTCAGATCAGCGTATTGTGCCCCCATCAGACCTCAGATCAGCGTATTGTGCCCCCATCAGACCTCAGATCAGCAGAATGTGCCCCCATCAGACCTCAGATCAGCGTATTGCCCCCATCAGACCTCAGATCAGCATATTGTGCCCCATCAGACCTCAGATAAGCAGAATGTGCCCCCATCAGACCTCAGATCAGTGTATTGTGCCCCCATCAGACCTCAGATCAGCGTATTGTGCCCCCATGAGACCTCACATCAGCCTACTCAGCCTACTGTGCCCCATCAGACCTCAGATCAGCAGAATGTGCCCCCATCAGACCTCAGATCAGCGTATTGTGCCCCCATCAGACCTCAGATCAGCGTATTGTGCCCCATCAGACCTCAGATCAGCAGAATGTGCCCCCATCAGACCTCAGATCAGCGTATTGTGCCCCCATCAGACCTCAGATCAGCGTATTGTGCCCCATCAGACCTCAGATCAGCAGAATGTGCCCCCATCAGACCTCAGATCAGCCTACTGTGCCCCATCAGACCTCAGATCAGCGTATTGTGCCCCATCAGACCTCAGATCAGCGTATTGTGCCCCCATCAGACCTCAGATCAGCGTATTGTGCCCCCATCAGACCTCAGATCAGCAGAATGTGCCCCCATCAGACCTCAGATCAGCGTATTGTGCCCCCATCAGACCTCAGATCAGCGTATTGTGCCCCATCAGACCTCAGATCAGCGTATTGTGCCCCCATCAGACCTCAGATCAGCGTATTGTGCCCCATCAGACCTCAGATCAGCCTACTGTGCCCCCATCAGACCTCAGATCAGCCCACCCAGCCACATAAGATTAAAATAAAAAACCTTTCTTACCTGTCCTGTGCTGCGGCTGCCCTCCGGTCCGGCCCTCCACTGTCTTCCCTGGCCACTGTCTTCCCTGACCTGACGCTGCGTCATAGGGGTCTCTAAATACAAGTGAGCGCTTCCATAATGGAAGCGCTCACTTGTATTCGCCTGATAGTCATCCTTGCTGGGCCCCCCCTGACTCACTGGGCCCGGAGCCGTCGCCCCCCCCCCCCCCTGCCCCCCCGGTAGCTATGCCTCTGCTTGGCTGCATAGCTAGAGGTATAACAAGTAGAAAGAGGGAGATTGTGATCCCTTTGTATAGAGCTCTAGTGAGACCACATCTGGAATACTGTGTTCAATTCTGGAGACCTCACCTGCAAAAGGATATTGCTAAAATAGAACGGGTCCAAAGAAGAGCTACAAAAATGTTGGAAGGTCTAAAGCATAGAACTTATCAAGAAAGACTCAGAGTTCTTAATATGTATAGTATGGAGGAAAGAAGAGAAAGGGGGGACATGATTGAAACCTTTAAATATGTTCAAGGACTGAATAAAGTTCAGGAGGGAAGAGTTATTAACAAGAAACTGAACACAAGAACAAGGGACAATCTGAGGTTACAAGGGACAAACAAGGCACAATCTGAGGTTAGTTGGGGGAAAAATCAAGAACAACATTAGAAAATATTATTTCACTGAAAGAGTAGTAGAAGCTTGGAACAAACTTCCAGCAGAGGTGGTTGATACATTCACAGTAACTGAATTTAAACATGCCTGGGATAAACATGTATCTATCCTAAGATAACAATAAATGAATAATAAAAGGGCAGACTAGATGGACCAGGTGGTCTTTTTCTGCCGTCAATCTTCTATGTTTCTATGTCCCTGTCCCTGTGTTTGTCCCTGTGTGACTCCCTGTCCCTGTGTGTGTCCCTATCCCCCCGTGTGTGTCCCTATCCCCCCATGTGTGTCCCTATCTCCCCGTGTGTGTCCCTATCCCCCGTGTGTTTATGTCCCCCGTGTGTCTGTCAGTCAACACTGCAGTCAACACCAGGGGCGGACATACCGCGGTGCAGCCGGTTCGGCTGCACCGGGGCCCGGGACCGGAGGGGGGCCCTTTCTTCCCGGCGGCAGGTAGAGATGTGAGCGCTTCCATTTTGGAAGCGCTCATCTCTATATTCATCTGTATGACGTCATCGCGCCTAAGGACGGCGATACAGATGGATAATGCGGGGCAAGGGAGGGAGAGGCGTGTCCCTTCCCCGTTCCTCTGATAGGCTGCAGGCACTAGGCCTGTAGCCTATCAGAGGCCGGCACAGGCGGCGCGATGACGTCATCGCGCCACCTGAGCCGTACAGCGCGGGACACAGGCCGGAAGAGGCCTGCATCGCGTCGCTGACAGAGGCAAGGAGGTAAGTATAACTGTTAATTTTTTTTATTTAAGTTGGCACTCAGTGGGGGCACTATGGGGGAGGAGCACTATGGAGGAGAGGCACTATGGGGGCCACTTTGGAGGGGGAGCACAATGGAGAAGAAACACTATGGGGGCCACTATGGAGGAGGAGCACTATGGGGGGCCACTATGGAGGAGGAGCACTATGGGGGGCCACTATGGAGGAGGAGCACTATGGGGGGCCACTATGGAGGGGGAGCATTATGGGGGGCACTCTGGAGGAGGAGGACGACTATGGGGGGCCCTATATATATACTGGCACTATGGAGGGCGAGGATCACTATGGGGGCCCTATCTTATATTCTGGCAGACATGGGGGCACTATGGAGAAGGGGGGGAGAGGAGCACTATTGGGGTCATTGTATAGGGGCACTAAGAGGGTTTTTTGGGTACATAGTAGGGGGCATTGGCACATTATGAGGGCACTATGGGGACATTGGCTGGCCGGGGGCACTAATTATTTCTATTGTTGGGACTATTACTATCAGCTTAGCACAGTTATTTTTGGGGAACATTTTGGTTATAATTTAGTGTCAGGGACACTTTCCTGGGTGCAGTTATTTTAATTACTGAAGGCGGTAGTATTTGAGGGGGACTGTTTCTGCAGTATAGTTTTGGGGAGCACAGCGGGCACAGTATTGGGGAGTGGCAGGATGAGGAGTTCAAGAAGGTGGAAGAATGATAGAAAAGTAGGAATCTAAGATGTCTATTTGTCAAACTCCACAGAGAGAAGAGATGGCTGGAAGAAATCATCATGGCAGTCTGGTCTGAAAGGAAAAGATGAGGAAAGAGAACATCTACATCTAAGAAGACGTCACTGGATGTAGGAGGTATGTGGACCTGTATTAGGCTACTTTCACATCTGAGTTGGTGATTCTGGCAGGCTGGTCCAGCAGAGAACAGCCTTCTGGAATTCACCGGCTCTGGCACTGCTGGATGCAGACAGAATGCCCGCCGGCCCCATTAACTATAATGGGGTCAGGCAGAGATCCGGCCACAATCTGGCAAAAATGCAGAGAATCAGCAGGACACAAACCTCTGCATGACTGAGTCTGTGTCCGGCCAATTTCTTGCATTCTCTGCCAAATCAGGTGGCCGGAGCGTAGTGCTGCAGGTGTGAAAGTAGCCTTACCCTGTATGTTTTGTATTGCTGTATGTAATGTTAGGACACCATAGGTTAGGTTGAGAATTTGGTTTGGGAACGGCGGGGGGGGGGGGCCCAAACACATTCCTTGCACAAGGGCCCTCTGCTGTCTGTGTCCGCCCCTGGTCAACACTACTACATTATCAGCACTAGTGTTATCTGTGGTTTTACATAGAACTGCAGTTAACACTAGTACATTCTCTGTACTCAGAGTTACCACTGTGTTGCCTGTGTTGTTACATAGGAATGCAGGTGAAACCTACTACATTATCTATATTCAGAAAGTTATCACTGTGTTGCCTGTGGTGTTACATAGGACTGCAGGTGATGTCAACAACATTATCTGTCATCACTCATGACTTATTTTAGCCTCTGTCCCCAGTGGGGCACACAATTTAATTTCACACACAACATACTATAGTCAATTGAATAGAAAGTAAATTAACCTATAAACAGTTCTCAAGCTCTCTGCCCTATAAATCAGGTGGTGAATCCAGAGTAGACATTGTTTTATTGTTTACAGGTTTATGTACAGGTTATTTACAGGTTTTACTGGTCCCTAAATCCTGCACTTCTGTCTTCTCTATCTCACATATAAAGTTCTGTTAATCCTTCTAAAAAATACCTTTTTTCTAACATGCAAATTACCCCCTAGGTGCAACGAGAGTGGTGCTGTTGCACTTTGTTGCACCCAGATGGATCGCAGGATCGTCTTCTGTACATGCACAGTAAAGGGATGGAGACCACCAGGAAGATGGTCATTCTCCATCCCTTTACTGAGAATGTACAAAGCGATCCTATGAGACTTCAGAGACTGCCTGGAAAGTCCATCACAGCAGTGGGTACAATGCATAGTAGACAGGGACGGGAGCTTCTGGGTGCGCCGAGATGCAACAGCACTATGCTCGTTGCATGTAGGGAGTAATTTTCATATAATAAAAAGTATTTTTTGGAGGATTGACAAACATATGAAGATGCCAGAGACATCTTGAGACTGCTTACAAGCATGGATGGACAGCTACCGACCCTTTGACACAGTGGTATGTGGTGACAGATGTCCTTTAAGGGGGTTGTCCAGAATATCTATATTGATGGCCTATTCACAGGATAGGCCATCAACATCTGATCGGCAGAAGTTTGACACCCCACATTGTCCTTTATCAACTGCTGCAAAAGCTGCAGTGCTGTCATTAGGCATTAGAACGATACAGTTCCAAAAACAGAGAGGGCCGGATCTCCACTGAATCCCATCATAGTTAATGTGGCCGGCAGGCATTCTGGTTGCATCTGGCAATGCTGGATCGGGAGAACTCCAGAAGGCTGTTCTCTGCTGGAATTGCTGCCGGAGATGTAAAATTAGCCTAAGGCAGAGCTGGCCAACCTGCGGCTCTCCAGCTGTTGTAAAACTGCAACTCCCACCATACCCTGCTGTACGCAGACTAGGTATGCTGGGAGTTGTAGTCTTGGAACACCTGGAGAGCTGCAGGCCTAATTCCTGGCATTCTCTTGCTGAAACTGGCTGCTAGATCACAATGCTGGAGATGTAAAACTAAGTATAAATACAGTGTTTTTGAGCTATTAGTAATTTAGTGATAAGGATTATTTGATGACTGGCACAAAGTGAAAGCGAAAGTATGATTCTCATAGTAGGCAGAAAAAAACCCTTTATAACAAAGCTGCAGAATATTATTTAAAAAAAAAAAGAATTGAAAAAATCATATAAAACCCAAAATGAGTAAAATGCAATCATAAAAAAATTAGTAAGGATGATCGAATCGACTTCGGATGAAACATCCAAAGTTAATTTGCATAAAACTCTGTTCTAATACTATACAAAGTTTTATGCAAATCGACTTCAGATGGTTCATCCGAAATCGATTCGCTCACCCCTAAAAATTAGAAATAAAATTGGAATAAAGTAGCATTTGTTGCATGGCGCATAGATATGATATATAGATATATAGATATAATGCAGAATATAACTGGCCAACAATATAAAAATGAGAGGAATTGATAAATAAATTAATAAAATAATACATTAAAATGCAAATAATTTCTGAATGAAGCAAAACTGTCATGACCTAGTATAGTCAGCATATACAACAAATACTACAGCTGTCAACTAAATGTCACTGATTCAAGATTATGTCATTAACAGCCGGGAGAAGGAGGTATCAGAACACATAGCAGGGGGTAAACACACACAAGTGGGGAACAAGAAATTTTATTGTTATTAAAAGCAGAAAAGTCATTTTCCAAGTGGAATAAGACAATAATGAGCACACATGGTGTGGTGTGACCAGGTAGAAACACATTTCTGGCACTTGCATACAGCATGTGCGCTCTAAAGTATTAAAAGTTCAAAAGGGCATTTTTTATGCAGCTTTTTGTATAATATTGAGCTGCTTTTTGTTTTTTCTCCATTGCCAAACAAAGCACAGTGCTACTTTAAGTGTAAGCTGCGTTCCCCTACATAACTTTCCTCCGCAGTAGACTTAAGGTATTCAAGTGATTTACATTTTGTGCTGAATATGATTTGATTTCATGCACTGCCCACAACTACGTCACATTAAGTTTAATGAGGCAACATTGCCATCCAACTTAGTAGCAGAAATGATTATTTCTAAAGCAACTTGCTACAGATTCAGAATTTTAAATACGTGTTGAAATCATGGAGACAGCTACTTTGCTATTTTATTGCTACCAAGGCAGTCTGTTTTAATGGAAACTTTTCACTTTGTGTGCTTCATGACATAACCCTTTATGAAACCTCTGAAAATCTTGTGATGAAATTTTAATGTGGATAGTTTTCAGGATCCAAGATGATGTGAGAGAACCCTTGACAGGACGATAGCACAGAATCCAGACAGAAGACATTTATGCACACTTTCGGAGAAAATGTTAAAATGGATGCATTTGATAACTGTCCTGAGACGAGTCCCTCTTTTTATTTTGTGTTTAAAAGGACTTTAATGATTTTAACATTTATCTATTACATTTTTCTGTTTGATCTATTATTAACAACAGAAGTCCTCTGAGAGGAGAACATTAGTTATGTTTTAATAGAAGACGGTTTTCTGATTTTCTCCCTTTTCCTCGGTCTTATGTTCTCTTGCATTAAGATAGGATAGCCTACCGGGGGCTATCACTAGGAAGTAATAGATTTCATGTGGTATCCTTACCATTTGTTTTAAGAAAACTTTTATCTTGTTTTCGCTTATGAAGATAACCTAATCATAATGAATGAACTGTAAGCCGCAATAACGCAGTACAATGGTGTTTTGTCAATCCTGGGTTTTCTTACTAAGAAACAGTTAATTCATGGGCACGTTATAAAAATTGTATTCTGCAAGTTGTACAGAGCAGTAGATGAGAGATAATGAAATGAGGCCACACATATCTTAAATAGCCGGAAACCAGGGGAGATGCTTACAGTGAAACACAGCGCACAGTAGCATAATCAAAGATTTCCATAGTTGCACAATTTGAAACTTGCAGATATCTGGCAATTTTTTTTTAAAGCACGTACCATCTTTCCAATATAGAACTTCTATTAGAGATTTGGCTATTCTGTTTGCTGCAAAAGATGAACAGTTAATTATAGAGCCACCTTTTTACAGAGCATAATGCCTCTCGATGCAGAGGATTTCTTTATGCGATAGCAAATTTGGGTTTGAAGCTAACAGAGAATATAAACAGTCATGCTACTTGACAGTACAATACTGGGGTCAGCATCCCAGTATGATGTTAGTGAAGATCACCAGGGATAAAGGCATTGCAAGCCACTTACACGTCTCTTCCAAATGTGGCAAGATATGGCAAGACTATTGCAATGTGTTAGTACTGTATGTACCATTGTGCTGTGAGTAATTACTGTTTTTTTAATAAAATGGCAGCTATTATCTGTTATAGACCATTCCTCTGATGTATTTTTATACAAGATTTGATGCTAAAAGCTTAATAAAAGGGAAGGAAATGTCCTTTAAACTTGGTTCCATGCTGTTTCTTCTATGATTCTTCACTAATTGCTTTCTTAACCAATTTAGGCCAAGTTCACACATCAGTTATTTGGTCAGTTATTGTGAGCCAAAACAAGTACTGAAGCCTAGTCAGATATAAGGTATAATGGAAATATTTTCACCTGGTCCATGTTTTTGACCCGCACCTGGTTTTGGCTCACAATAACTGATGGAAATAACTGACCAAATAACTGAAGTGTGAACTAGGCCTAAGTAGAGGCATTGCTAGGGTCTCAAAAGATCGCGGAAACAAGCCCCAAGTCATATGCCTACTCCACCGAAAAAAACTAAAATGTTATATATATATATATATATATATATATATATACTTACACACACACACACATGCTACCGTTCAAAAGTTTGGGGTCACCCAGACAATTTTGTGTTTTCCATGAAAACTCACACTTTTATTTATCAAAGTGAGTTGCAAAATGAATAGAAAATATAGTCAAGACACTGACAAGGTTAGAAATAATGATTTTTATTTGAAATAATTTTTTCTTTTCTTTCGTCAAAGAATGTTCCATTTGCAACAATTACAGCATTGCAGACCTTTGGCATTCTAGCTGTTAATTTGCTGAGGTAATCTGGAGAAATTTCACCCCATGCTTCCAGAAGCCTCTCCCACAAGTTGGATTGGCTTGATGGGCACTTTTTGTGTACCATACAGTCAAGCTGCTCTCACAACAGCTCAATGGGGTTGAGATCTGGTGACTGTGCTGGCCACTCCATTACAGATAGAATAACAGCTGCCTGCTTCTTCCCTAAATAGTTCTTGCATAATTTGGAGGTGTGCTTTGGGTCATTGTCCTGTTGTAGGAGGAAATTGGCTCCAATCAAGCGCTGCCCACAGGGTATGGCATGGCATTGCAAAATGGAGTGATAGCTTTCCTTATTCAAAATCCCTTTTACCTTGTACAAATCTCCCACTTTACCAGCACCAAAGCAACCCCACACCATCACATTACCTCCATCATGCTTGACAGCTGGCGTCAGACACTCTTCTAGCATCTTTTCAGTTGTTCTGCATCTCACAAATGTTCTTATGTGTGATCCAGACACCTCAAACTTCGATTCATCTGTCCATAACACTTTTTTCCAATCTTTCGCTGTCCAATGTCTGTGTTCTTTTGCCCATATTAATCTTTCCCTTTTATTAGCCAGTCTCAGATATGGCTTTTTCTTTGCCTTTCTGCCCTGAAGGCCAGCATCCCGGAGTCACCTCTTCACTGTAGACGTTGACACTGGCATTTTTCGGGTACTATTTAATGAAGCTGCCAGTTGAGGACCTGTGAGCCGTCTATTTCTCAAACTAGAGACTCTAATGTACTTGTCCTGGTTAGAGCCTGTTTGTGCTGTCTTCTGAAGGGAGTAGTACACACCCTTGTAGGGAATCTTCAGTTTCTTGGCAATTTCTCGCATGGAATAGCCTTCATTTCTAAGAACAAGAATAGACTGTCGAGTTTCACATGAAAGTTCTCTTTTTCTGGCCATTTTGAGAGTTTAATCAAACCCACAAATGTAATACTCCAGATTCTCAACTAGCTCAAAGGAAGGCCAATTTTATAGCTTCTCTAACCAGCAAAACTGTTTTCAACTGTGCTAGCATACTTGCACAAGGGTTTTCAAGGGTTTTCTAAACATCCATTAGCCTTCTTACACAGTTAGCAAACACAATGTACCATTAGAACATTAGAACACTGGAGTGATGGTTGCTGGAAATGGGACTCTATACACCTATGTAGATATTGCATTAAAAATCAGACGTTTGCAGCTAGAATAGTCATTTACTACATTAACAATGTATAGAGTGTATTTCTGATTAATGTTATTTTCATTGAAAAAAACTGTGCTTTTCTTTCAAAAATAAGGACATTTCTAAGTGACCCTAAACTTTTGAATGGTAGTGTGTGTGTGTATATATATATATATATATATATATATATATATATATATCGATTTTTAAATGAATCGATTATTCACAACATTTGTCCACCAAAACTTTTGCCAATTCATTTCAGACCAATAACGTAAAAAACAGTGCCCAGCACCATTTTACTGTTAGAATTGGCAGGGAAAACCAGGAGGAAGGAAGAAGATAGAGGATCGCATGATACGGGGAGGGAATGGGGGAACTTGCCCTGATTGGCTCAGAGGCTGACACACAGCTGGATCAGACAATTGGGAGCAGTTATGCAGGTAGGTTTTTCTGCTCAGAAGGAAAAAATATGATTCTGTGCTCAACTACTGACCTGAATGGATGTCTTGAGGCTTTTTAATGACAAAAACCACTAATCTAGCATGTAGGAACACTATAGGAACACCATAAGGAGAGTACAGGGAAAGAATGGTGAGATATAATTGGGTATATTTTAAGGTTTGGTCAGGGAAAGCGTTTTGACATTGTGGGGGACTGGTCACTGTCTTAGTTGTTTGATCAAGCTTGATGGCAACTCGTTCTGCATTAGAAAAACCTGCAAGAAAATTGTATTTTTCTGTATGAAAGCTAGCCAATTTTTTTTTTTGTAAAAATTTAATTTCTACAGTTCATAGACTTATTGCCAGCACTCCAGTAGCATACATTCTGCTGCAAACGCTGAGCAATTTCACATTTGCTTTAAAAACAGTTTAAATTTACCATTTGTAATTTGGCATTTCAGTGCACTACACCGTTACTGAATGGATTGTATAACTGCAAGATAACGAGTAGTTAAAGCAAAAGCAATACTGCAATAATGCCATTGTTAAACCTGTGTTATTGAATGTGTTTTATACTACTGCAAGATAATGAGTAGTTACAGCTAAAGCATTTTACTGCTATAGCACCATTTTTATACCCATGTTTTTGCATGCATTGTATATTACTGCAAGAAGTGGTTACATCATCAGCAGTACTGCAATACATCCATTGTTAAATCCATGTTATTGAATTAATTTTATTTTTGTTGCAAAAAACTATTAATGCAAGATAGCTTTCAGTTCAAACACATTTTACTGTAAAAATTGCATTACTGCAATATATTGTGTAGTTCAAATACATTTAATGCAAAAACTGCCTTCTTATTCTTGTGTTAGTTAGATCCCAGAGATATGAACCCTGCATCTATCAGACATTTATAGATGTTATAGTGACATTCCATGGCCGCAGCTGCTCTGCTCACCAGCTAGGTCGCTCTGGGTTTCATCAGCATGGACCCTCCAAACTCTCTTCTCTTCTTCCCGAAGGGCCAAGCCACTGGAATAGCATTGTCCCTCCACTCAGACCTTGGATCCCACTTGCCCACCAAAAGTTGGGTCTGCCTGAAGTATTGAGCCAGCATAGTCACCAGGAGTAAATACTACAATACCTGAAAACCATCACCACTCTCTGGAAGTTTCTGCTGCACTTTTGTATCTACAATTTACAGTGTCTGTACCACTGTTACAGCCAGATTCTGCCATTGGTGGTTCTGGCCTGCCGGTCCGAGGTAATCTTCTTGATGTCCCTTCTGTGTAGAGAAGCCTTACACTGGGCCACTCCTCTCTGGAAATAAGACGACCCACTAACCTATAATCTTCAGGACTTTCTTTCGACTTTCCACTAGGTCTTTGGATAACTCAGATGGACGGCTCCAGATGCCTCTTTGCTGTGAATCCATGAGTGTACCTTCACTGTGGGACAATACACAATACAGATCTGTAATCTGTAACCCAGCGCTGTCCTGGAACAATGAGGCCTAGGTGAAGAAGGTCTATCAGGGTGTATTAAAGATGAACTGGCAGGTTAGGAAAAACTAGCAACCCTGGATGATTTGATTTCCCTGGCTACTCGTTTTGCATGTTGTATTAGGGAGTGCCTCAGGGAGACAGAGAGAAGATCCTCTGGGGTCCACATTTCAGAAGTCCAACTTCAACTCCTGTCCAGACTTCCATGCAGGTATAGAGAGTCAAGCTGTCTATGAAGGAGCATTGGCACAGACGGAGTAACAATTTGTGCATGAGATTTCAACTCCAATGGCCGGTTGCAAAGTTGACCCTGGGCAAGAGTACTCTCTCCAATGTTAACTGTTGCTGTGACTTTGTTGTGTTTACTTTATATTAAATTTGAAGTAATGTTGTAGTGGCAGTGTTCATATTACTTGTAGTCTGGTCTTTCTGATTTATTGGGTTTGGCTTTAACCAATGCACATATCTTGATTCAATACTGTATGTAAGTATTCATGCAACAACCAATATCATGGAACCTCTATCTAAAGATGAATGAACACTATTTTAATACTCTATTAATATTCTTGTGATTCCACTTGCCTTATTATTATTGTTATTGCCAACTAGCCCGTGCCTTCATTATCCACCCTTTGGCCATTTCAGATTAATTGAAAGATAGACATCCACAAATGTAGTAGTTTCTTCCTAAGGAGAGTTTTATATAATCACATATAATTGCTTGTTACGCATAATTGCCCCTTAAGCTTAATTATTTACAATTTAATTACAGGTGATATTCGCTGCTCCCTGAAGCATTGACTATTAACGCCATTAACCAATCCATTAACCGCCTGCTACAAATAGGACCATATTTCCACCAGACTTATTGTTTGAGTTGTTGAAAAATCCCTTCCTGCCTATTATGTTGTGTGCAGAGCTTGCTGCATGTGTATAGTGCTATAGTATTCATTGTAATATATGACAGATACCTTTTCGTGAGTCAAAACACATGCAATGTTAAGATTAGTGTAATCTATGTTTTTATGTATCCCAGGTACAGTACTAAAAATGTGAATTATTTTGCTATCCTCCTTTAACCTTTAAAATAGACTTTATTACCATTGATCTAGAATTTTGACACTGGTGCTTCAAGTGCCCTAAATCTAGAATTGGGAAATGTTCTCCCAAGTTCTCTCAGGAACTGCTAAGATAACACATACCACAAGTAATGTGTGCATGAGAAAAGATTTTGAAACAAAATGTATCACCCAATGTAACTACTTCATTTCATATTGATAGTAAGGCAAAAGTTACATGGCCCTTTAATCACTGTAATGATTAGGAACAATTAGTTCCTGATTAGTGTTGGCTCCTTTAGCTGTATTAACATGCAGGATGAATGATCGATACTGTGATCGTTTATCTCCATACAGATTCATTTTTCTCGCCAGCACATCAATGTTCACAAATGGCATTATGATTTTAGGTGCCTCATGAAAGAATCAATCCCTCAACAAATGAGCACTTGCTCATTTTATAGAATGATCGACTGTTCCTCTACACAGAGGAAATTATTAAGAATGAGGGTTTGCGTGAACGCTTGTCCCCAACAACTGTCTCAGTCCTCAGCCCATATAAAAGGGCCCTAATGCTACTGCTTGTGTGATCACCATTTTATGATGTATTTACATACAGTATGCATTGTTTTTTACTCCAGTTATCACATTTGACTGACAGTGATTTTGTTTTGTTGTGTTTTTTGCTGGAAGTTTATAATAACTATGAAAAAAAACAGTAAATCAGCCGTAAAAATAACTCACTTATAAAGAATTTTTTAACCACCACAACTACACCAAATGGGAACTATGTGGTGAGCTATGCTTATCTGTTCTAAAAAATTTGGCAAACTTCAAACTAACTGAATCTTGCCAGGTTCAGTCATCTCTAGTACTCATTATGGTGCTCCCGGATCTTGAGGGGCATTTAGCATTCCCTCTGTGCCAGAAAACTGGTGCCAAAAAAGTTGCAGTTTGGTGCACACTGTACTTATGCAAATTTTGGTATTCTACACACCACTTGCCACTTTTCAAAGCAGTTGGAAGTGTGGGGCCGACATACCAGTCCAACACATTTATTATAATCTACTCCTTGAAACTGCCATAGATTATTGCAGAAATCTACACCAGCTCACTTGCTGTCGGAGATCTCAGTTTAGGTACATGGTCTTGCACAAATGCACCACAATTATTACGAGGTAGCACCTCTTAATAAATGTAGTGGATCTGATGCCAACGGATGGCAGATTGAGACCGGCATGTAATATGTGGTCTTAATAAATGGCTACTGTGGAGCTTTAGAAATGGCTATCCAAACTGATATAGTGGGGCAGATATACAATACTAATTTTTAGGCAGTGTAAACAGACTAGACAGTCTAAAGATGCGGCAGATTAATCATAGTGACCGATGCTCAATAATAAATCTGCACTTTTAGACTTGAGCAGTGTAATTTAATATTAACTATTAGTTGGCTTACTTTGTGCCAGAATTGTGAGCCAAAATGTTGGCTCATTTTTAAAGCGCACACACTTTTTTTCTATAAAACACACCCACTTGCTTGGCAATTCAAAAAATATGTTAAAAACAATAAATATGGTACAAAGCATGTATTCATGTATTCTCCTTTTGGCACTTTTTTTCCAGCTCCCCACTGCATCATGTGCAGTATTAAATGGTGCAATTAGTTCAACTTGTCCTGAAAAAAAAAAAAAAACCCTCACAAGGCTATTTGAATGGAAAAATAAAGTTATGGCTACGTGAAGACGGGGAGTGAAAAATGAAAACACAAAAACAGAAAATCCCAAGATCCTCTAAAGGTTGAAGGGCATGTGTCAGCAGATTTGAACCTATGAATCTGGCTGACCTATTACATGTGCACTTGACAGCTGAAGACATCTGTGTTGGTCCCATGTTCATATGTGCCCGCATTCCTGAGAGAGTTTATTTCTGAATATATGCAAATGAGTGTTTAGGAGCAAGGGGCATTGCTATTACACCTGGAGGCTTTGCTCTCTCTGCAACTGCTGCACCATCTCCACTTTGACAGACATTTCTCAGCAGTGGCTGCACAGAATGGTATCAAAGTCCGCATGTGGCCGTTGGGCCGCAGGTTGCGCACCCCTGGTATGCCAGCAGCAGTATTTCATGTCTGTCAGTGCAAAAGCAGATCTGTGGGTGTGTGTGCGCTGTTTTTTTTCTTTTTACACTAAACTTTGTTAACAACACAAGAACGTTACTTAGAGAGAGCCATTTTACAAATCACTACAGACAGGCACGCAATGATATAGTATTAACCACTAGTCCTATTTACTTATCACATGGATGTGTCCAGCACATGTAGGTCCTGTAAAACTGTTTACTGAATGTCACACGACTGATGCCACGTTTCAGTTAGGCCATGGATACATCACAAAGGACTGATATGTGGGCTATACCATTCTTCTGCATATAGAAGTCAACTGCCTGAAATAAGAAAGGTATGTACAGTATATTAGAACATTTCATTATTTCCTATTGTATAAGCAAATAAAAAAAAAAAATTAAAACAAAAAAACGCTTTAAATTCCTCATAATATAACAACTCTGAATCATCTATTGGTATGACTCTATATTGTACCATTCATTTATTATTCCTGATAAAAATGTATGAATGAACTGCCAGAAGTTTGCAATAAAAGTCCATCGGGGTGTTACCAGTGAGGGTGTATCCCTACACAATCTGTCACTGGCATCACTGATAGGATAGTAACAGGCTATGCAGGGACAGCCCCCCTAGGGGCCCTTTCACACTAGCGGATGCCATGCGTGGAATCTGTTGCTTGTAAGACAGCCAAGCCCCATTCAGGAGAGCAGAGACAAGGAGCATTAACATGATTGATAATGCTCTGTGCTTCTCTGTGACCTTTTTACTACAAAATCACAGTGACAACTTTATCTCACTGTGATTTTGTAGAAAAAGATCACAGAGAGGCACGGAGCATTATCAATCATGTTAATGCTCCTTGTCTTTGCTGTCCTAAACAGGGCTTGGCACTTTTTCACACAGCAGATTCCACACACGTATCCTCTTGTGTGAAAGACCCTAACATTTGTTATTACATAGGCAATGCAAGTAGTTACTAAAAACTAAAATCAGATCAGGAGTAGAGATGAGCGAGCATGCTCGTCCGAGCTTGGTGCTCGTTCGAGTATTACGGTACTCGTAAGTGCTCGCTGCTCGGATGAGTATCTCGCCATTCTCGAGGAAATGGCATCTTCCGCATTATGGAATTGGCGCCTATAAACTCAGCCAATCACAAGCCAAGAGACTTTGCGGTACACCCAGCATGACGTGGGGCCCTTACATGTTGATAGTAGGGGTTGGCTGGCCTGATCAGGTGACCCTGGAATATACTAGTGACTGCCCGCGGTGCTCGGCTCAGATGCTGTCTGGATGTCGTTAGGGACAGAACTGCTGCGTTTCAGGGAGAGTGTTAGGGCCTGCATTTAGTTCTTTGTTAGGCAGGAGTGATCTCAAAAGAACCCAACAGCCCATCTAAGGGCTACAAGACATTTTTTTTTGTCTTCTGGCTGGGCTGGCTGGCACTAGTAGTGCAGCTATCGCCATACATAACACTTTTTTTTGTTATTGTTTTATCTCAGTGATACAAATCCATTTCACACAGCTGTGTGTAACCATTCTGTGTGTCACAGTTCAGCTGTCCACTCACCACAAACCACAATCCGTATTTTCTGTCCAGGTGACCCATTCTGTATGTCACGTCAGTAAAAAAGGTCTTTTGCTCTCACTTATACAGCTACATTACAAAAATCTCTGTGCGACATTTGTCTGGGTTGCAGTCAAAATAGCCACCGTCAGCAGGGGCTGAGTTTGCTCTCTGATAGTTTCTGCATGTCACGTTAAAAAAAAATATATATAAAAAAAATATTAAAAAAAAAATATATATATATATATATATGAAAAAAATAGTTTTTTTGTTTTATATCAGTGATACAAATCCATTTCACACAGCTGTGTGTAACCATTCTGTGTGTCACAGTTCAGCTGTCCACTCACCACAAACCACAATCCGTATTTTCTGTCCAGGTGACCCATTCTGTATGTCACGTCAGTAAAAAAGGTCTTTTGCTCTCACTTATACAGCTACATTACAAAAATCTCTGTGCGACATTTGTCTGGGTTGCAGTCAAAATAGCCACCGTCAGCAGGGGCTGAGTTTGCTCTCTGATGGTTTCTGCACGTCACGTTAAAAAAAAAAATATATATATAAAAAAATATATATATATAAAAATAGTTTTTTTGTTGTTTTATCTCAGTGATACAAATCCATTTCACACAGCTGTGTGTAACCATTCTTTGTGTCACAGTTCAGCTGTTCAGTCACCACAATCCGTATTTTCTGTCCAGGTGACCCATTCTGTACGTCACGTCAGTAAAAAAGGTCTTTTGCTCTCACTTATACAGCTACATTACAAAACTCTCTGTGCGACATTTGTCTGGGTTGCAATTAAGCAGACCAAGTCTGCCTAATCTAATAGTTTCCGTGTAATTGCTCCATACTGCACGGTACGTAATAACATACGTAATTTTGCTCTAACTTATCCACCTATATACAAAGCACAATCCGTATTTTCTGTCCAGGTGACCCATTCTGTACGTCACGTCAGTAAAAAAGGTCTTTTGCTCTCACTGAAACAGCTACATTACAAAAATCTCTGTGCGACATTTGTCTGGGTTGCAATTAAGCAGACCAAGTCTGCCTAATCTAATAGTTTCCGTGTAATTGCTCCATACTGCACGGTACGTAATAACATACGTAATTTTGCTCTAACTTATCCACCTATATATTTTCTTGTTCAGAATTGAACAAGTTTGTGGGTTTCAGTACAGCAGGCCCATTTATTTTATTTTTTTTTATATAATACACTTATATACAGAAAATGTTGAACCCCAGGGCTAAGGGACGAGGGCGTGGGCATTCAATTACTGCAGGGGGCAGAGGCCGTGGTCCTGGGCAGGGTGAGACAGTACCTGCTGATGAGGGAGCAGGGGAACGCCGCAGAGCTACACTCCCTAGCTTCATGTCTCAACTTACAGGGACACGTGGTAGAGGACTGTTGAAACCACAACAGTGCGAACAGCTGATCTCGTGGATTGCGGACAATGCTTCAAGTAATTTGTCCACCAGTCAGTCTTCCACGCAGTGCACCCATGTTACCCAAGGGAGCACTCCTCTGGCTCCTCCACCTCAACCTCCTTCCCCCCAGTCTGCCCCCTCCCAGGAAAATTTGGAATGCGATCCGGCATACTCTGAGGAACTGTTTTCTGGACCCTTCCCAAAGTCACAAACCACTTCTCAGGTTGCTGTTCACCTAGTTCCCGATGCCCAAGTTTTCCAACTGTCGCAGTCTGTGGGTGATGATGATGATGACAATGTTGACTTAGTGGAAGAAGTTTGTACAGAGGTGTCGGACGATGAAGAGACACGGTTGTCAGACAGTGGTGAAGTTGTTGTCAGGGCAGGAAGTCCGAGGGGGGAAGCAGACTGAGGAATCGGAGGATGACGAGGTGACTGACCCAAGCTGGGTTGATAAGCCGAGTGAAGACAGTGCTTCTGAGGTGGAGGCTAATGCTGCACCAGAACAGGTTGGAAGAGGCAGTGGTGTGGCCAGAGGGAGAAGCAGGGCCAGAGCTGGTGCATCAGCAGCAACTGTTTCACGTAGTGAAGCTCCCGTGGCGAGGCCTAGATGTTCGCAAGTCTGGAGGTTCTTTAAAGAAAGTGAGGATGACCGACGGACTGTGGTGTGCAACCTGTGCCACACCAGGATAAGCAGGGGTGCCACCACTACTAGCCTAACCACCACCAGCATGCGCAGGCATATGAGTGCTAAACACCCCACTCAATGGAACCAAGGCCGTTCACCTCCTGCGGGTCCCACCACTGCTCCTTCCCCTGTGTCACTCGCTGCCTCTGCTAGTCAACCCCCTGCCCAGGACCCCGGCACGAGTGCCTCCCGCCGGAGAACCACACCTTCGCCTCCACGATCCTCCACAGTGTCCACCAATGTGTCCCAGCGCAGCGTTCAGCTGTCTTTACAGCAGACGCTGGAGCGCAAGAGGAAATACAGTTCCACCCACCCACATGCCCAAGCCCTCAATGTCCACATCTCCAAATTGCTGAGCCTGGAGATGCTGCCCTATAGGCTGGTAGAGACCGAGGCCTTTCGCCATCTCATGGTGGTGGCTGCCCCTCGGTATTCGAGCCCCAGCCGCCACTATTTTTCCCGATGTGCCGTCCCAGCCCTACACCAGCACGTGTCACAGAACATCATCCGTGCCCTGACCAACGCTGTTTCTGAGAAGGTCCACCTAACCACGGACACGTGGACAAGTGCTGCCTGGCAGGGACACTGTATCTCACTGACGGCACATTGGGTTAACTTGGTGGAGGCTGGGACCGAGACTGACCCTGGGGCTGCTCATGTACTGCCCACATCGAGGATTGCGGGGCCTACCTCGGTCACGGTCTCTCAGACGTACTATGCCTCCTCTGACCCCTCCTCCTCCTCCACCTAATTACCATCCGTGGGCACAGTGCCTTCAGTCGGTAGCTCTAGGCGCAGCAGCAGTGCCGTGGGTAAGCGCCAGCAGGCGGTGCTCAAACTGCTGAGCTTAGGTGACAAAAGGCACACCGCCCAAGAGCTGTTACAGGGCATCACGGCGCAGACCGATCTGTGGCTGGCACCGCTGAACCTCAAGCCAGGCATGGTTGTGTGTGACAACGGACATAACCTGGTGGCGGCTCTGCAACTCGGCAGACTGACACATGTGCCATGCCTGGCCCACGTGTTCAATCTAATAGTTCAGCGGTTCCTGAAGTAATGCGAAAAATTGGCCCCGCCCATTATTAAAAGCCCCTCCCATATATAATAGACCACTCCCAACAAACACTACAGCTGAGATGATATAGTTGAGGCCCAGTTCTATACATCATATGGAGAGGGGAGGACGTGTCCTGGCTGCACTGCCTGCTTCACATTATACAATATACAACAGCAGGCTACAGCCAGGAAGATCCTCCGCTCTCCTCCCTCCCCAGATCCTGCTCCAGGCCTGAGCGTCCCCCCCCCACCATCTGCCACCTGCCTGTGCCCTGCTGACCCCCTTTGGTCATCCTCACCCAGCTCTGAATCCTCCTTCTGGAAATGGCAGAGGGAGGAGCCGGAGCATCGCCTCTCCTACACAGCTCCCCACATACCTCGTACATCCAGTGATGTCACCTTTGTTGTAGACGTTCTCTTTCCTCATCTTCTCCATTCGGACCAGACCGCCATGAAGATTTTTCAGCCATCTCTCGTCTCTGCAGAGATACAAACAGACATTAGTTTCCCACATTTCCATCATCTTTACATCTTCTGAACACCTCATCCTGCCACCCCCAATACTGTGCCCGCTGTGCTCCCCCAATACTATACTGCAGAAACTGTCCCCTGAAAAATACTACTACCACACAGATAGTGCCCCCTTTATTAATTATTGGCACACAGTGTTCTAAAAAATAACTGCGCCTAGACTAATGATATTATGCCAGGGTGCCCCCCAAAAGTAACAGTGCTCCCCAAAATCCCACCAATAGAAATAATTATCTGCCAGACCACACTTAGTAGTAATAATGTCCCCATAGTGCCCATACTAGACATCATGTATCCCATAGCCCCCCAGTAGTAGTAAAGCTCACAATAATACCACAGCTTAGTGCCCACAGTTGAGCTAATATCCCAATAATGTATACCAGTATAAAATACCTCTATATAGTGCCCCAGTAAATGCCCTCATAGTGCTCCTCTCCCCCATAGTGTTCCCCATAATATGCCAGTAAAAAATGCCCCTTCTTACTGCCCCATCACATGCCCCTATAGTGCTCCTCTCCCCCATAATGTGCCAGTAAAAATTGCCCCACTTAGTGCCAGATGCCATAGTGCCCCCTATAAAGTACCAGTATAAAATGCCCCTTTAGAGCCACCAGATGACCCCATAGTGCCTGCAAATGATGCCCCTATAGTGCTGCTCTGCCCTATAGTACCTCCCATAATGTGACAGAAAAAAATTACCCCTTAGTGCCAGATGCCATAGTGCCCCCCATAATGTGGCAGTAAAAAAGTGACTCTTTAGAGCCACCAGATGCCCCCAAATGAGGCCCCTATAGTGCCACCACATGCCCCATAGTGCCAATCTCCTCTATCGTGCCCCTATAATGTGCCAGTAAAGAAAATGCCCCTTTAGAGCCACCAGATGCCCCCATAGTGCCCCCAAATTATGCCAATATAGTGCCAAATGCCAGTAAGGAAATGGCACAGTACAGGGCAGGGAGGCACGGTACAGGACAGGGGGGCACGGTACAGGGCAGGAGGCAAGGTACAGGGCAGGAGGCAAGGTACAGGGCAGAAAGCATGGTACAGGGCAGGAGGCATGGTACAGGGCAGGAGGCATGGTACAGGGCATGGTACAGGGCAGGGCGGCACGGTACAGGGCAGGGCGGTACGGTACAGGGCAGGGCGGTACGGTACAGGGCAGGAGGCATGGTACAGGGCAGGAAGCATGGTACAGGGCAGGGCGGTACGGTACAGGGCAGGGAGGCACGGTACAGGGCAGGGAGGCACAGTACAGGGCAGGAGGCACGGTACTGGGCAGAAAGCATGGTACAGGGCAGGAGGCACGGTACAGGGCAGGAGGCAAGGTACTGGGCAGAAAGCATGGTACAGGGCAGGAGGCACGGTACAGGGCAGGGCGGCACGGTACAGCGCAGGGTTGTCACGATACCAGAATTTTGAGTTCGATACCGATACGATACCTCGCCAAAATAAAGAAGAACCTGAGGTCTGATGGGGGCACGAGACGCCGACCTGAGGTCTGATGGGGGCACGAGACGCCGATCCCTGTACTGTGACATCACTGTGTTTATTATCCCTGTACTGTGACATCACTGTGTTTATTATCCCTGTACAGTGACATCGCTGTGTTTATTATCTCTGTACTGTGACATCACTGTGTGTATTATCCCTGTACAGTGATATCGCTGTGTTTATTATCTCTGTACTGTGACATCACTGTGTTTATTATCCCTGTACAGTGACATTGCTGTGTTTATTATCCCTGTACAGTGACATCACTGTGTTTATTATCCCTGTACAGTGACATCACTGTGTTTATTATCCCTGTACAGTGACATCGCTGTGTTTATTATCCCTGTACAGTGACATTGCTGTGTGTATTATCCCTGTACAGTGACATCGCTGTGTTTATTATCCCTGTACAGTGACATCGCTGTGTTTATTATCCCTGTACAGTGACATCGCTGTGTGTATTATCCCACTGCAGGAGGAGGTAAGTGGTCTGTGTTTGTGTGTTTGTTTTCTATTTTTCAGGGTCGTGAATGCAGAGGACTACGTCGGATTCGGTGGACTACGTCGGACCAGCTTTTTTTTTTTTTCATAAAATGGTCAAACAGGGGTCTGGGGGAGTGTTTATTTCAATAAAATGTTTTATACTTGTGTGTGTATTTTTTTTTTTACAATACTACAGTTTTAGTAATCACGGCTATCTACTGACGGCCCTGATTACTAATACTGGGCTTAGTGCTTGCCGGTATGGCAGGCCAGCACTAACCCCAACATCTATTACCTCGGCACCCACCGCCACCAGGGGTGCCAGGAAGAGCCGGGTACCCGCAGGACTGGACCTTCTAAATTGAGGGTCTGGCTCTGGGGCGGCTGCAGGCTGGTACCATTAGGCTGGGAAGGGCCAATAACCGTGTCCCTTCCCACCCTGGTAGTGCCAGGCTGCAGCTGCTGGTTGTATCTGGCTGGTGAAGGAAAAAAGGGGGGGACCCCATGCCATTTTTTTTTCAAAAATTTCATTATTATTGACCATTTTATTAAAAAAAAAAAAAAAAAAAAAAAGCTGGTCCGACGTAGTCCACCGAATCCGACGTAGTCCTCTGCATTCACGACCCTGAAAAATAGAAAACAAACACACAAACACAGACCACTTACCTCTTCCTGCAGTGGGATAATACACACAGTGATGTCACTGTACAGGGATAATAAACACAGTGATGTCACCGTACAGGGCTAATAAACACAGTGATGTCACTGTACAGGGATAATAAATCTCAGATCAACACATTGTGCCCCCATCAGACCTCAGATCAACACAATGTGCCCCCATCAGAGCTCAGGTCAGCGTCTTGTGCCCCCATCAGACCTCAGATCAGCGTCTTGTGTCCCCATCAGACCTCAGATCAGCGTCTTGTGTCCCCATCAGACCTCAGATCAGCGTCTTGTGCCCCATCAGACGTCAGATCAGCGTCTTGTGCCCCCATCAGACCTCAGATCAACACAATGCGCCCCCATCAAAGCTCAGGTCAGCGTCTTGTGGCTCTATCCGACCTCAGGTCAGCGTCTTGTGCCCCCATCAGAGCTCAGGTCAGCGTCTTGTGCCCCCATCAGACCTCAGGTCAGCGTCTTGTGCCCCCATCAGACCTCAGGTCAGCGTCTTGTGCCCCCATCAGACCAGCGTCTTGTGCCCCCATCAGACCTCAGATTAACACAATGTGCCCCCATGTGCCCCCATCAGACCTCAGGTCAGCGTCTTGTGGCCCCCCCTCAGATCAACACAATGTGCCCCCATCAGATCTCAAGTCAGCGTCTTTTGCCCCCCTCAGACCTAAGATCAGCCCACCCAGCCACTTTAAAAAATCATACTTACCTGTTCTGGCCGCCGCTGTCCTCAGGTTCCCCGCTCCACTCTCTTGCCTGCCGGCGCTCACTATGACCTGACGCTGCGTCAGGTCATAGCGTCAGGTCATAGTGCACGCCAGGGAAGAAGGTGGAGCGCGGAACCAGTGAGGACAGCGGCGGCCAGAACAGGTAAGTATGATTTTTTTTTTTAAGTGGCTGGGACCTGGGTGGGCTGATCTGAGGGGGGCGCGGGGCCCCTGGCAGCGCGGCAGATATTAGAACATGGCAACCGCATCAAAGTGATGCGCACGCCATGTTCTAAGTATCGGACGGCAAGAAAACTCGGTATCGCGCTTCGGTACCACACTAGGTACCGAAACCGTACCGAGTTTTCGATATATCGTGCAACCCTAGTACAGGGCACGGTACAGGAGGCATGGTAAAAGACAAGGGCACAGTACAGGGCAGGGCGGCACGGTACAGGGCAGGGGGGGCACAATACAGGGCCGGGGCGACACGGTACAGAGCAGCACGGTACAGGGCAGGGGGGGCACAATACAGGGCAGGGAGGCACGGTACAGGGCAGGGGGCACGGTACAGGGCAGGGAGGCACAATACAGGGCAGGGAGGCACAATACAGGGCAGGGAGGCACAATACAGGGCAGGGGAGGCACAATACAGGGCAGGGGGGGCACAATACAGGGCAGGAGGGGGCACAATACAGGGCAGGGGGCACAATGCAAGGCAGGGGGGGGCACAATACAAGGCAGGGGGGGCACAGACTCACCATGTTCTCTGCTACAGCAGGAGGTCGGCTGGCCGGACGGCTGTTCCGGCGGGAGCGAGGTCCGGCTGGATGGCTGTTCTGCCCGGTGGAAGGACTGGCCGGGCAGCCAGTCACATGGGGCTCTGGAACGGGGACTTGAAATGATTGGTGGAGAAGCAGCTTCCGCCCTCTGCTTCTCCACCAATCAGATACGACATTACAGCAGCGCAGAGGAGAGGTAGGAGAAAAACCTCTCTCCCCTCTCCCCTTTAGCGCTGCTGCCGCCTGCAAAACGAACCAGGGCCACGCCGCCTGTGGCGATTGCGGTGCGGCCCTGAGGTATTAAAAAAAAAAAAAAATGTCTTTATGGTTCTAGGGGGGGTCCAGACCCGCTGGACCCCCCCTGTAGGTGCGCCCCTGTGCTTAGAACACTCTTCCCCTCAATCATCTACAGGCTTCAATGGCCCTTATGGCTACTGTAAAGCATATATCTGAATGCTCGCTTCAGCTTGGGCAAGATGGCTGCCACATAGTCACGTACAGAAAATAGATTTAGCCCCTTCCCGACGGCTGCCTTGCATGTACGGCAGAAGTCGGGTCTTTAAAGATGGCGCCCACTCGTGAGCGCGGTTGGTGCCTTAGCCACCAGGTTTCTGCTATTTTAAACAGCAGACACCCAGGACTGATGCCTGCAATTGGTGATTGTAACCACATCATCTGGGGTGGCTTTCCATTCAATTGGGGATGCTGTTCATTATCTGCAATAGCCTGGGTCTCACTGAAGAAAGCCATACTATTGCAGTTGTAGTTCCTATGAAGCCCTGCAGGTGTTAGGGCTCATAAGAACACAGCGAATCTATAATGAATTGCAATGGCAATTCATTGCAATGTAATGTTGAAGCAATCTAAAAATTGCTTCTTAAAGTCACCTAGTGGGACATAAAAAATTATTAGCAGAACTGAGCAGGATCCGCAAAACACTGATACCGGCCCATGTGCATTCCTATCATAGACATGCCTATTCTTGTCTGCAATTGCGGACAAGAATAGGACCTGTTCTATTTTTTTAGAAATGAATGGGTCCGGATCTGAGCAGCAAAATATACGGCTCGGAGGCAGTGAAAACAACGGTCGTGTGAATGTAGCCTAAGGTTGCTTTGAAGTTTAACAGTCAATACAATGTTACACACGTAAAACCCTTTTCCATTCAACATGGATTAAGCTGGACATTCACATAAAATTATTGTTGGCTGAACCTCTAATGTCAGTGTGTCCCTACTTTAACCTGAGAGATGATGTCAGGCATGTTGAATCTCACCATGATTCATCCTTCAATTGCACATGAAGTAAATAGTCATCAGCAAAGCCTGACGGCAAGTTGCTCCTTTCTGTCAACTAAGAGCAAATACACAATGAGCCAAATGTGCATGTATATGAAGAAGTCAAGAGAAATAGTTGTTTTCCAAATGAGTGTGGTTATAATTATAAGCAGGTAGCAAAAGGGTACAATGTTCTTGAACTTGATTGTGTGTCCCGCACCCCCCCCCCCCCACACCCCCGCGTTGCCAACCGCCGTCTCTGGACCACAAAACAAGTGCTATGGCTGCTATGGCTATATTTAAGCCCATGGTATAAATAATAATAAGAGTCAACTAAATAATTGTCTCAGTAAATGCTTACTACAATAATGATGGCATATTATTAGGGTTCGCACATACAGTTTTTGGTTTATTTTTATTTTTTATTTTTACCAAAGACAGTATTGCAGACAAAAGGAATGAGACTGAGAAAGACTAAGTGGTATTTTCTTTGTACTCACCCTTTCTTCTAGATTCACTCCTAGCTTTGGCCCAAAAATTGCAGCCTTACTGAAAGAGAGGTCTGATCACCACAATTCTAGATACCTACCCCCCCCCCCCAATTAAGCATTGTTACTCCTTCACACAATATTTCTCTGTATAGTGGCACTCCTTGCCAACTTGAATGTTGTTTCCTGCACAGTAAGAGGCCAGGAGAACCGCTCATCAGGTCATTTTGTGAGTACTGAAAGTCCCAGGGGTCAGACCACTGGAATGATAATATTATGTCATAAATAGAAAACGATTTAATACCTTCTTGATGGACTTCAGTGTGAAAAAGTAAATATTCTTCATGTAGAATAAGTGAATAAAATGAAATAAATGTGTCAGTGCAGTCATGGCAGCAGTGTCATTTCAGTTTACATTCTGTAGTAAGCCACTCATTAGTTAGACGGTGCTGTACTGTAATATCACATATAACAATATACAATTAGAACTAGACTTCCCACATGCTTCCATGTAGTCATCATGATATGATGTGTAATATCACAACAAATCATGTTAATGTTTCTGCATGTATAGCAAACAACCCCCACAAGAATTAATCTGCGGGATACGCTACTATTAAGGCTCTAGAACTCATTTGGATTCCATTATGATTAGAGAAATGTTTTCCTTGCCACGTAATCAGCGCTTACCATTCTTTAACTTAATGTCACTTGTCCTCTTTGTCCTCCTAATTTCAGAGATTTCTTTTACTGCATATCCTATGCACTTTACAATAACACTAGTAAATATAAAATAATTGACTTATTAACATATAATAACTGGGGATGATATGTATATAAAATGTACATAATAGATCTTAAGTCTGTTGTGCTTCAATTAATGAAAGAAATCCCTGTAATCTCCCCCTAGGTGGCAATGTTTCATAAACAAGTTATTATGTGTTTCCATTGAGATGATTACCAATCCAGAATTGTATGTGTGAAAATATAAACCAACAACAAATGCCATTTTTTAATATTTGACGTATTGAATTAAAATTACTGCTTTTAAGATGAGCAGCTTCAAATCTGTATTTGACAGAAATTTTTATGTTGCTTTGACTTACTAAGTGTTAAACTGAAGGGGTAACTTGCCTGAATTCCTCCTCACTTTAACTTTTGAATTTAATTCTGCATTTTATTTCTTATTGTAGCTGTGTATTGGAATGCCTTCCACTTAAACTGCAGAGAGGCCTCCCAAGAAGACCACATCTTTGAGAAGACAATTATTTTATTTAGATTGATTAGAAATTACATAATCTATCTATAGTTTTCCCCTTTAAAAAGTCAACCCCGTTTAAACATTTAGTTTGCATGTTTCATCTTTGTAGAGGCCATATTTGTAATTTACTTCCTGTGTCTCATGAAATGAGATGCAGTGTGGGATTGCAAGGCCTAGCAGACAACAGAAGAGAGTTACAGAAGGGAAGGGAGCTGCCAAATTTTGAATATCTTCTCCTGCTTCCTCTATTCCAGTGCCAATTCCATCCCTGATTGAGTGTATCACAATAGAACAAGGTGCCAGTTACTGAAGGAAACCAGAGGAGGTGAGTTGTCAAGTTATAATTGCAGCTGACATTGTAACAGGATGAACCCTGAACTCTCATTTTTTTTTTTCAGAATCCGGACTACAAATGTATAGGTAGATTTTTTTGCATGTGACTACGTATATCCGACTGTATATACTGTGTTGTTTGTAGAGAGAGGGCTGTTGTCCAGAAGATACTGTTACTGAAGCCACATGGTGTGCAAAGGTTCTGAGAGGACAAGAATTAGGTTTGAAGAATGGAGCAGTTCTCTAGAACAAAAGGTAATCGCAGAGGATACTGTAAACCATGCTGTACCTGCTGAGGGACATAATAGTGGTGAGGTAGTTGCAGCAGGCTCAAAAAGTGGCCATACACATTAGTCTAAAGTTGATAAAAACAGATGATTGCGACTAAAACAAAGGTTTGACGGGTGAAATTTAATAATGAGCCGACCGATGACAGACCAGTTGACTATGTGTCATATTTTAGTCCGGTAGGCGGATGAAAGACTATTCAAAGAAAGATTGTTTGTGAATGAAAAAAAGTCTTCGTAAGTTTCCAGAAAGCTCTTTTGTCGACTGGTATCATTGAACGTGTATGGGTAGCTTGAACAACTGTTTTGGCCACTGTGAACTAACATGTGTATGGCCTTGTTTGTTTGTTCAACTGCTGTACGACTTGACTTAACTCAGCTCCTGTCAGATGTATTTGATTTAAGGTGTAGTGATAGTTCAGGAAGAGAGCAACCATGTGAACATAGGCTGATGTGTAAGTGACAGGCTACAATGTATTTTCATGTGTCACAGCAAACTTTTCTTATGTGTATGATGTATGTGTTTGGCAAGAATAACATGCTGTGTTCAGGGGTGGATTAAGGATCCTATGGGCCCTGGGCAGTTTATAATGCATGGGCCCCTGCCCTGCTCCCCCACACTCCACCCCTGCCCCGCCCCACACGCTCCACCCCTGCCCCGCCCCCACACACATTTTGCCTCCTTAAAAAAAAATAAACGCAACTAAACAGACCAAATTTTATTTGTAAAAACATCTATAGCCATAGAACTGACCGATTTTTTCAAATGGTTACATATCCATAGTGCAAAACACAGCATATATTAACCCCTTCATGACATAGCCATTTTTCACCTTAAGGACCAGGCCAAATTTTGGAAATATGACATGTGTCACTTTATGTGGTAATAGCTTTGAAACACTTTTACTCATCCAAGCCGTTCTGAGATTGTTTTCTCGTGACACATTGTACTCCATGACAGTGGTAAATTTGAGTCAATATAAATCACCTTTATTTATTAAAAAGTCCTAAATTTACAGAAAATTTGGAAAAAATTGTAATTTTCAAACTTTGAATTTCTCTGCTTTTAAGGCACATTGTGATTTCTCACAAAATAGTTATTACTTTACATTTCCCATATGTCTACTTTATGTTACCATCATTTTGTAGATATAATTTTATTTTTTGGGGACGTTAGAAGGCTTAGAATTTTAGAAGTAATTCTTAAAAATTTTAAGAAATTTTCCAAAACCATTTTTTTTAAGCACCAGTTCAGTTCTGAAGTCACTTTGTGGGGTTAACATAATAGAAACCACCATAAATTACCCCATTTTAGAAACTACACCCCTCAAGGTTTTCAAAACTAATTTTACTAACTTTGTTAACCCTTTATGTCTTCCACAAGATTTAAAGGAAAATGGAGATGACATTTCTAAATTTCACTTTTTTGGCAGATTTTCCATTTTAATCCATTTTTTCCTGTAACACATCAAGGGTTAATAGCCAAACAAAACTCAAAAACTATTACCCTGATTCTGCGATTTACAGAAACACCCCACATGTGATTGTCAACTACTGTATGGGCGCACAGCAGGGCGCAGAAGGAAAGGTGCGCCAAATGGTTTTTGGAGGGCAAATTTTGCTGGACTGGTTTCAGACTCCATGTCCCATTTGAGGCCCCCCTGATGCACCCCTACAGTAGAAACAACCAAAAAGTGCCCATATTTTGGAAACTAAGGGATAAGGTGACGTGTTATTGATATTATTTTGGGTTACATATGATTTTTGATCGCTTTATATTACACTTTTTGTTAGGCAAGGTAACCAAAAATGGCTGTTCTGGCTCAGTTTTTATTTTTATTTTTTTTACTGTGTTCACCGAGGGGTTAACTCCTGTGATATTTTTGTAGAGCAGGTTGTTACGGACGTGGCGATACCTAACATGTATAGTTTTTTTTATTTATTTAAGTTTTACACAATAATATCATTTTTGAAACAAAAAAATCATGTTTTAATCTGTCCAATGTCTGAGAGCTGTAGTTTTTTTATTTTTTGGGCAATTGTCTCAGGTAGGGGCTCATTTTTTGCGGGAAGAGGTAACGGTTAGATTGGTACTATTTTAAGGGGCATATGCCTTTTTGATCGTGTGGTATTGCACTTTTTGTGATGTAAAGTGACAAAAAATGGCTTTTTTGACACTGTTTTTATTTTTTTTTTTTACGGTATTCACCTGAGGGGTCAGGGCATGTGATATTTTTGTAGAGCAGGTTGTTACGAACGTGGCGATACCTAACATGATTGGGGTATTTTTTTTCTTTTTTACTAATTTTAAATTTGAGTTTTGGGGGGAAAAATAGGATTTTTTAAAAACTTTTTTTAACTTTTTTTTTTAACTTTTTTTTTTTTTTTTTTTTTTACACTTTTTAGACTCAGACCCACTTGGTTCTTGAAGAACCAGTGGGTCTGATTGTTCTATAATACACTACAGTACACTGTATAGTGTACTGCAGTGTATTTTCACTCTTGCTAAGCCTTGTCAGGCTCCTGCTTTTAGCAGGAGCCTGAACAGGCTTACTTACACCATGGCAACCGAGACGCTTCTGAAAGCGTCTGGTTGCCATGGTAACCATCGGGACGCTGCCAGAGCAGAACAGCGTCCCGATGGAAGGGGGAGGGAGCTTCCTCCCCCTCTTCAGTCCACACCATCGGCGCTGCCAGCGCACCGCAGCGCCGATGGGAGAGGGAGGGAGCTCCCTCCCTGTTAACCCTTTCCATGCCGCGGTCCCTACGGACCGTGGCATGGAAGGGGTTAAACTGCTGACATCGGCGCCAGCACCGATGTCAGCAGTTTGAAGCAGAGTATCAGCTGTATGCTGATACTCTGCTTCACCCGCTCGGCCATCCTGAACATCAATGCTGCGGCGATGCCGCCGCCATACCGCACGCCCGCCGGCCGGCCCGCCCGCCCGCCGCACATTACACCCCCCCACCCCCCCTGAAAATGGCAAAAAATAGCGATCTGGGGTGGGGGGGTGTATATAGTAGAAAAAAATAATTATTTATTTATTTTAAATTCTATTTAGTATTGCATCGCTATGATTGGCTAGTCTGTATAGACTAGCCAATCACAGCGATCGATAGCCCGGGACCGCCCCCATTGGTCCCGGGCTGGTAAGCTGAGACCCCTGGCTGTAAGTAACAGCCGGGGTCTCAGCACTGTCACCATGTCAGCAGACATGGTGACAGTTTCATGTAATGACGAGTATACTCGTCATGGAGCGTTAAATAGCAGTGCTCCATGACGAGTATACTCGTCATATAGCGTGAAGGGGTTAAACAAACAACATTACATAGGCAGTATAAATACACACATGCACTATTTTCTCTACTTCCTCTTCCTCTGTTGCAGTGACATGTCAAAAGTTGATCTGGTTATAGAAGAGAGATCTAGATCTAAAATTGGTGGGTATTGGAACCACCACTGACATTTGACATTTGTCTCTGCAACATGACACTTTAGGAGAGGTTAAGATTGGCAGTATGTACTGCTGTATTTAAAGGGTACATGTTGGAAATCATTGTAAAAATGTGGTAGCATCATCGTTCCTTTTCTGGCCAGTGCACTGCCCTGCCCTCTCTGCAGCCAATCAGGAGACACCTACTAATAGCTATTCATAGCAGGGCTGTACTGTGATGTTAGGAGGTGTCTCCTGATTGGCTTCAGAGAGGGCGGGGCAGTGCACTGGTCAGATAAGGAACGCCCCCTGTGCACATAACTTGGTTATTTATATACACAGAAAAGAAGCCATATCTTTTAAACTGCTGGACCGATTCTCACAAACAAGGTATGTATGTGCTCAGAGTCACTAGGGCTATAAGGTCATATGTTTAGTTTGCAATGCCTGACCCTACTTCGCGTAAAAATGTGGTAGCATCATGATAAAATGCAGCTTTAGGAAGCGGACTTGTGGTTGCCTGTGGGGGGGGGGGGGTGGACAGCGTCCTGGTGTTGCACAGTGAATATGTTGAAAGGGCAGGAACATGACTTGGGGGCAGGATGGAAGGCGGTGATTGCTCAGGGGAGCAGTACAGAGAGCAGTGACTCAACCCTGGGGCAGGGCAAAGCTCAGTCACGTGAATTGGGAAACAGAATGGAGTGCAGTGATGTCACTCAGAAGGGCCAGACTTGGATAGCTGAGACAATTTGAATCAGACCTCCTAAGGATGCGCACTGATGGCAAACACAGTTTAAAACTTTAGGTCACCAGAGATAAGTCACTGGGTAGAAAATTCTTTATAAGACAACAAAAAGGCTTTAAACAGAGGTAAATAGTGACTGTATTGTAAAAAAATCGGTGCCAACTAACTAAAGGGTTGCTAGGACATGTGTTGGTCATAAAAGGAACAATAGCTTTTAAAAAGCCATACCATTTTCCTGATGGTATATAAACATTTGTACAAAGAACTCACAACTAAGCAGCGTTCAACACTTAGCATTATTATTAATATAGTATAACAAAAGTCAGACTGAGCTCTGATATATAACCAACACCTCCTCCTAAAAAGATATGCAGAAGAGGTGCACTATCAAGGAGCACTGTTTTCATATCCACTCATGAATGTAGTGAAACCCACAGACTATATGTATCCAGTAATTGTGCAGGAACTTAAAAAAAAAAGCATAAGTCAGAAAGACAACTGGCTATCCACACTCTTTAAAGTACACATGTCATCAGCTGAACAGGGGTGTTAGTAAGCTCATGGCCAGATAGATTCAGGGCATACCTTTTTTTTTTAAATCTCCATTATTTTTTTCAGGGACCAAGACATAAGCCTTTTTTCACTAACATGTAAATGAAGCACAAGTGGCAGTCAAGGAGCAGTCTCCAGGATGGCAATAGGACAGGGTTGGCCAAACCAACTCCATAAATCCATGGCAGAGAAGGGGGAGAAGAAATATATGCAAGCAGGCATAGAGTCCATGAATAAGAAGGGATTGGTCCAAACTCTGATCTTTTGCTGTGCTGGGGAATGCCCTCTGGTTACCCAAGTCCTAACTCCAATGTTGCACTCCATCCAATATCTCACTTCAGGTGTGGAGAGATGCCCTGGGTGGTACAGTTACCAAGACATACATGTCACCCTGCAAGTTCATAGTATGAGTCTTGTTAAATAGAACAGGGTCTCTTGCACAGAACTCACAGGATGCTATATGCTTGCATCAAAAGCTGTAGCTATAAATTCCTTCAGTGCCATTTTTTCTTGCATAAGAGGAGTACATAGAGATTTGGAAAACAGAACTAACTCAGTTTCAGCTACACCTGTCATTAAAGGAGATGTGACAGCAGGTTCATGCATTGCAAACTAAACATATGGCCAGATAACCCTGGTAACCCTGAGCACATACATACTTTGTTTGTGAAAATCAGTCTATTTAGAAGATATGGCTTCTTTTCTGTGTATATAGATAACCGAGTTATGTGCACAGAGGCGTTCCTTTTCTGGCCAGTGCACTACCCCGCCCTCTCTGCAGCCAATCAGGAGACACCTACTAATAGCTATTCATAGCAGGGCTGTACTGTGATGTTAGGAGGTGTCTCCTGATTGGCTGCAGAAAGGGCAGGGCAGTGCACTGGTCAGATAAGAACGCCCCTGTGCACATAACTGGGTCATTTATATACACAGAAAAGAAGCCATATCTTTTAAACTGCTGGACCGATTCTCACAAACAAGGTATGTATGTGCTCAGAGTCACTAGGGCTATAAGGTCATATGTTTAGTTTGCAATGCCCGACCCTACTGTCACATCCCCTTTAAGTCTTCTGGATATGAGGAAACAAGATTTTGTGCAGCTTTTCTAATGTCTACTGGAGCAAGTTTTTGCAAGTTAGCTAAAAAGCCAAACTTTAAGCATGTCATTGTACAATCCAATATGTTGTCTCAGACCACTCATTAGGTTATCTATGACCAGGTGTGGAGAGATGCACATCACACTGGGTGGTACAGTTACCAAGACATCCATGTCACCCTGCAAGTTCAGAGCATGAGTCTTGTTAAATAGAACAGGGTCTCATGCACAGAACTCACAGGATGCCATATGCTTGCATCAAAAGCTGTAGTGCCCAGCATGGCATGCATTCTTCCATACCTGATGTGAAACATCAGGTGGAAGTGCAACAGTGGAGCAGTGGTGTAAGCTACTAAAAGTATGAACAAAAAGGGTTTTATCTTGACATCTTGATCTGTGGTGGTAGAAAAGAAAAAAGGTATGCCCAGAATCCCTAACTATGAGCTTTTCTAAACCCCTGTTTAGGTGGTGACAGGTCCGCTTAAAGAGGACCTGTTATGAGGTTTCAACCCCACAAACACGATACATGGTCAGATAGGGCAGGTTGCCCTGAGTACTCACATATCTTTCTTTTGAAAATTGGTCCAGCCATTCCCAAGAAATCCCCTGGTACAGGTCTGCAAAATCCAACAGTGCCCAGGGGCGTAGACTTTATCCCCCGCAGCATGGCCGATGAGCTAGAGAAATTTGCATATGGATGAGCAGCGGCCATCCCTGGGGGTGGGGCTCTGACAGAGGGAAGCCGGACACCAGAGGGGGAGGGAGCATACAGGGAAGCTGCTCATGCATATGCAAATTTCTCTAGCTCATTGGCCATGCTGCGGGGGATGAAGTCTCCGCCCCTGGGCACCGTCTGCTGGATTTTGCAGACCTGTACCAGGGGATTTCTCGGAAATGACTGGACCAATTTTCAAAAGATAGATATGTGAGTACTCAGGGCAACCTTCCCTATATGACCATGTATCATGTTTGTGGGGTTAAAATTGTTTCTGCCCCATCTCCATCATAACGGCGATTTCTTATACGATTTCGCCTTATAGCTGCATTATACACATTATGGCTACAAAGCCTAACTGCCTCTTGTTCAAAACCATCCAATTGTTCTGACTCTCGACAAACTCAAACGAAGATTGAAGCAAGGCCACAACAGTATTTAAGTTCAAACCTGCCTCTTGTAGTGAAATATTAGTTTTATGAAATCTTTCTAAAATTGTATGCCAGAACACAAGAAGAAATGTGCAATCAAGTTCACTGAATTTGTCACCCAAAGTGTCAGCTTCATGCCTACATGAACTGTATTCTGGATCTTTACCCATACATTCTAAAAGATTGGATATCGGTCCTTTATATAGGGCTGAAACGGCTTCATATCTTGCAGACCATCTAGTAGCGGAAAGCTGTTTCACAACTGGTAGCCCCAGAGGTTTCAATTTGTCTACTAACACTCTCCACTTAGCAGTAGATGAGGAAAAAAAGACATACAGTTGCTCTAAATTGGAAAAGAATGTGTACACTTCTGTATTGCATTCAGCACTATTTTTTCCTACTAGATTTTAAGAATGAGCTGCACAGGGGATGAATGTGGCATAAGGGCATAGATCTTTGATGTGTGCTTGGACCCCAGAGTATTTCCCACTCATATTGGCAGCGTTGTCGTAAGATTGCCCATGACAATCCTTAATGTTAATACCATTTTTGGAAAGAGTATCAACAATCAACTCAGCTATCTGTTTTCCAGTGTGCCCGATAACAGGAATGAAGTTTAAGAACCTCTCCACAGGGCCAGTGGCTAAAACATAGCGGACAACAAATGTAAGTTGATCCGAGTTTGCCACATCAGGGGTGGAATCAATAGATATTGAGTAAAATTTCGCTTTTTTTAAGTTCCTGCACAATGAGCGAGAGTACATTAGATCCCAAAATATGTATAAGTTCCTCACACACAGTAGAAGACAAATATGATGTATGTCCTTTTCCTTTATTTGCATGTGCTCTTATGTGTTGCTCTAAAAATTCATCTACATTTGCCATTACTTCCAAGAACCCTAGGTAGTTCCCATTGTGAGAAGAACTAATAGTTTATTTTTTTCCTTTAACTTTATAACTATAAGGGACCGCTTCAAGACCTTATGCCAGTACATTTTTTCACTTTCTAACTGCAGTACTAGCTGCCTATCCACCCTACTAGCTGTCTGTTGTCTGGATACCACTGACAGAACAGCCTGCTTGTGGTTTTCACTACATTCATGAGTAAATATTCTGTCTTCTGCATGCTTCCAGTCATTAAAACCATGCATAAAAGCACCACGCTTGCTGGATATCAGTTTACAATAAAAACAGTACAACTTTCCTTGAGATGGTGAGTAGCATAACCAATCTCGTTGGGAAATTTCATTTGTTTTTGGGTTTAAATGTGTGAATAAAGACTTATTGCAGTATCTATAGTGGTGTGCACTAGTAAGCACAGCAGAGTTCTGGAAGTCTGCAGAAGAGTGTTGAAAATAGCATGCTCCCTTTGTGATGAAATACTCCTGCATTTCTTTCGAAATGTGATCACCCCACAATCCAATATCTATAGGGTACTCTCTGGTGTTCACCTCTTCTTGAACACACTCACTACTTTCTGTCTCTTCACTAGCTTGTTCAGTTTCTACACTGGTGCCAGAAAGGTCAGATAGCATAGAAATTGAATCAGAAGAATCAACTACAGAATTGTCACTACTGGTACCGACATCGATTTCTATAGGCTCATCTAACTGTTCATTTTCTGAAGGCTGGTCAGACTGTCAGGCATTTTTGAAATTTCTTCTAATCTCTGTTGACTTCTCTGCTGCTTCTCTCTCCTTTTTTGCACACCAGATTTTTGGGCTGGTTGCATCTGTGATCAGAAAGGATAATTTTAAGTTATACTGATCCAATTTACTGCAAAATGTAGGTATCTGTCAATTGGATATCATGGTCTAAGCTACACACATGACCAGCTAGCTTATAAGGAGACAAAACAAATTGTATCTGTCTTAGCTGATGGGTGCCGTGGAGCCTATATCCAAGGATGGGTATGTCGCCATCTTCCACCCACATTCCTTCTCTTGGTATGAAAGTCAACTACACAAGTGGTTTAATTACGCAAATCAAGGGCTTGGGGAACAGCAGACATGCATTAACTTCTATAATTAAACCAACTGTGTAGTTGAGGCTCAAACCTAGAGAAGTGATGTGGGCGGTAGATGGGGTATGACAGCTCCTTACCAAGATTGGGCCTCCAGAACACTCTGAACTTGGACGAAAACATGATTTTAAAAAGTTTACAAAACATCCATCAGCCAAGAGACAGGGACCATTTGTTTGTCTTTAGAAAGCTGTCCATGTGTGCAGCTCAGGCCATGATATCCAAGTGACAGATGTGTTTGTGTTTGTAGTATGTGATTTGTGATGTAACTTACGGTTTTGTTGGTAAAGGAAATTTCTGATGATGACAGCGTTGTTTATTAAGGTGATCAAATCACAGGGAATAGTGCTGGAAATAAACAAAGAGGAAATGTTAAATTTATGTTAAAAACAACTGGTAGAAAGGTGAAATGAATACTCACTGTTTAGATGTTAAACAGAATTTAACAATCATCGATGATGAAGCAGATGATGGGCACCTTTCAGCGATTATAGATGTTCTATGAGAAATAAGATGCAAAGATTAAATAAATATTCTATCGCTCTCCCTTGTGTTTGCCTAAAAAACATGCATTCACTACAGCAGCATTTTTCAAAAAAATGTTGGCCAGAATTTGTCAATCTGATACAAAATTTCTCAGAGGGATAGCAACCAATCTCAGTTCACTTTTTCTTTAACCAGAGCAATTTGATAAATGAAAGTTAACCCATGAATGATTGCTATTTGTCCGAGACAGCAATCAAGACACATTTTAGACTATGACCAATGGATAAAACTGGGCCATTATGTGTAAAGCTCTCCTAAGGGGTTTTTGCAAATTGCATTTTCTGGCAATTAACTTTTATACTTGGTAACAACTTACCTGAAAAATGTGGTCCATAGCCCTGTATACACTGGATTGACTGCTGAGTAAAAACTTGACATTGGTCTAGGTAGGCTCAGTCTCCCTCCGAAACTGGTATGGCTGCAACCTTTCAGGAACCCCCAATGATAGGGAAATGGACTAGGCAGGGCTGGACTGGTGAGGATGAACCTGCTGCTGCCTGGTGGTGCAAAGACAACAAAAAGGTACAATTAGGACAGTGTTCAAAAAATACTCAAGGCAGACCTCAACTGGATTCAATTTATTAACTAACCTTTCAAAAAAGTGCCAGGGGCAGACCTGAGCTTTGTGGTCACTATAGCCTACAGAGTGGGTAACCACTGTGATGGTGTGGAAAATATATTTGGCGTTAGGAATGAGCGAACTTTTGAAAAGTTCGCTTTGCTTCGGCGAACTTTCGTGAACTTTCGTACGAACCGAACCTAAAACGAACCTTGCTATAATGGCTGAATAATTGCTGCTACAATAATGGAAGTCTGATAGGGTATAGTTTTGTGTACTTGCAGTTGCTATTACAATGAAAAAAGTGGAAAAAATCCAAGTGACTTCAACAACGGCGACGCAAAATATACGCATATTTGAGAATCTACACTAATGCGTACGCTAATGCGAACATTCCCGCACAAATAACGAACATACAGTCTAGCGTTGTCAAAGGTACGCTACTTAACTGAATGAATATGTACGCATTAGCGTATGCATACACTGCGTCTGCGAACATTCCTACTCAAGTAACGAACATACAGTCTAGCGTTGTCAAAGGTACGCTACTTAACTGAATATGTACGCATTAGCGTACTCATACACTGCGTCTGCGAACATTCCTACTCAAGTAACGAACATACAGTCTAGCGTTGTCAAAGGTACGCTACTTAACTGAATATGTACGCATTAGCGTACTCATACACTGCGCCTGCGAACATTCCTGCTCAAGTAACAAACATACAGTCTAGCGTTGTCAAAGGTACGCTACTTAATAATGTACGCTAATGCGTATGAATTCATAAAATGCGTGTACACATTAGTAAACATTCTCAAATATGCGTATATTTAGGGTATGGCATATGGCATATTCCATACCCTAAATATACGCATATTTGAGAATGTTCGCTAATGTGTACGCATTTTATGAATTCAAACGCATTAGCGTACATTCTCAAATATGCATATATTTTGTGTCGCCATTATTTTAACCAGATTCGTTACGAACTTTCTCAAAATTCGGTTCGGTGACGAACCGAACTTTTGGGAAAGTTCGTAACGAATCTGGTTTGTTACGGTTCGGTTCGCTCATCCCTATTTGGCGTCTTTGTTTTAGTCTGATTCAAAGTTGGTAACTACAACTTTCAGGAACCCTGATGGACAAATGGACTAGGCAGGGCTGGACTGGTGAGGATGAACCTGCTGCTGCCTGGTGGTGGAAAGAAAAAAAAAGGTGCAATTAGGACAGTGTTCAAAAAATACTCAAGACAAACCTCAACTGGATTCCATTTATTAACTAACCTTTCAAAAAAGTGCCAGGGGCAAACATGAGCTTTGTGGTCACGATAGCCTGCAGAGTAGGTCACCACTGGGATGGTGTGGAAAATGTGTGCTGTCTGTTGGTTTTAGTCTGACTCAAAAGATGTTGACTGTGCAAAGAACCAAAACTTGCTGCTCTCTGGTGGCAGGAAGGACAAAAGAATGATTGTCACTATGGGGTTCTAAAATACAAGCGGAAAAAGGTGACAGCTTTACTGGATCCTGACCCCCATGCATGGTTGCATACACAGTAGTGCTGATTCTGTGGCTATTCTCAAGCGGATTTCCGCTGCAGAATCCCACGTCCCATAGACTTTAATGGGATGAATCAACATGGGATTCTATGGCTGTGCCATAGTGGAAACATACCCTTATAGGAATTTCCTGTGTTGCCCATAGCTACCACTCACAGGTCAGCTTTAAAATATTTCTGAGCTCTGGTAAAATGATAGCTAAACTGTGATTGGTTGCTATGGGCAAGTACATTCTTACTGTAAGACAGTTCTCACATTAACTGGTGACAGAAAGTTATATAGATTTGTAATATACCTCTACTTAAAAATCTAAGCATTCTGGTAATTATCAGCTGCTGTATAGCCCACAATAGTTTGCTATGGTAATTTGCTGCTGTTCTGTAGAGTTCCTGACATGGACAGAAGTAGCATCACGGAGCACCATGTCTAATTGGAAAGACTACACGACTTCAGGTAGAACATACAGAAGCTCATAAGTACTGGAAGGCTTTTTTTCTTCTTACTAATCTGTATAACTTTGTCACTAGAGAAACAATACTTTTCAAATCAACTGATGACCGGAAGTTACGCAGAGTTATAATTTACTTCTATTTAAAAAGTATGCTTTCCAGTATTTATCACAGAGGTGACAGCAGAGAGCAGACTGGAAAGATTACAAGACTTCCCATGGGGCATACAGCAGCAGATTGGTACATTTTTTTTTTAATAGAAGTAAACGACAAATCTCTAATTTTTCCCAGTTCATTTGAAAACAACTTTATTTCTCTGGAGTACCCCTTTAATGTAACCCTCAGACTATAATTCCTATAGATGCAAGTGCAACATAACAAAATATATATATATATTTTATTTCATCCTGTGTTGCATGATGCAACTTGCATCTATAGGTATTATAGCCCGAGGACTATCCGTATATGCAGCAAAAGGCCCTATGTACATGGCCATAAGCAGTCCTACCATACATCACCTACAGTGCACACAGCCATTAAAACAGGACTTCCCACACTGAGTTATGATTCGGTGAGCTGTTGAGCAGTCAGCTTTAACGAACAGAAAGGACAGATTGTCAGCTCAGTGCATTACAACTGACCGCTCAGAAGCTTGCTACATCATAACTCAGTGGCCATGAACTATACAGGTGATGCATTGCTTATGACTATGCACATGGGGTTTTTTGCTGTATCTATACATATTTGTATTGTCCTCATGCTATAATACCTATAGATGCAGCATATTATATAAGTTCTACAGCAAGGCCTTATGCTGTGTGAAGTGTATTAAGGCAGCATCAGGCCAGGCTTGTAGGCTAATGTCTTTACCCTATGCTTCTATATGTATCATAGCCTGAGGGCTATCTGTAAATACAAGCAGAATAGGGTTAAATAGGTTACCTAGCAAGCCTGGCCTAATGCTGCCATAATACGCTTCACACAGCATAAGGCCTTGCTGGAGAACTTATATAATATGCTGCATCTATAGGTAATGAACCCTAAGGGCTATCTTTAAAAAGATTACTCACGAAGGCCTTATGCTGTGTTTTTACCATATTGAGGCAGCATAAGGCCTTGCTGGGTAACCTATTTAACCCTATGCTGCATCAATAACTAATATAGCCTAAGGGCTATCTTTAGATACAAGCAGCATAGGGTTAAAAAGGTTACTCACCAAGGCCTTTTGCTGCCTCAATATGGTAAAAACACAGCATAAGGTCTTGCTGGGTAACCAGCTATCCTGCTTGTATGTAAAGATAGCCTTCAGGCTATATTAGTTATTGATGCAGCATAGGGTTAAATAGGTTACCCAGCAATACTAATTCAGCAAGCCTTTATCACTGGGGGCAAAGTAGGCTAACCTTGGTGGAATGATGTTTAGGCTAAGAGCATCACCATCTGAGATGGATTTGTTCAGACTGGAAAGCGTGCTATAGCCATTTGCTAAGCCTGGATAAAACTAGGAAGGAGTGACCATGGAATTCAGACCTGGGGAGGTTATTAGTGGGCACAAGTAGGGTCGGGACATGTAACCCTGAGGGTATTAGAGAAAAGCTGCAGCATTGGAATGGTTGCCTGAAGACCTGGGACAGGTTGGATTTTAACAGCTCAGTTGTGTGGCGTACTTCAACTGAGCAAACTTGCATCTAGAGGAAGTGGAGACATTGGGAGTCAGGGCCTAGATTAGGATGTATAGTACAAAACCAGTTGGTAGTAGGAGTTGTTGAAATTAAATTCGAATTGTTGATGTCACCATGTGCTCCCAGTGTGATCATGTGGTTGCGTCATGACGCTCGCTGCAAGTCTTTTGGCGGGTTTTCTTCAAGACGGGAACAGCATCTCCACAAGCAAGTAAATGAGGTGAACATTATTTTTTTTAACCCCTGATTAACCCCTGAAAGACTGAATGTGAGTCACAGATGCCACGATCAGCGTTGAACACGGTATCTGAGGGGTTACATGATGGGTGGGTGGGGGGCGGCACTACGCCTGCTCCATATAATGGAAAGAAACTCTTGACAAAGTGATTTGTAACTAATCAAATTTGTTGTCGGAGTTCATTGAAACAGCCAAATCTAATTATTCAAAACTTTGCTCATCTCTAATTATACTGTATAGCATGGTTTATGAACTATACAGTATATTTTACTGCATGGTGTAGGGGTTATCCTGTATATGGTATGGCATGGTGTATAGATTGTAATGTAGTTTGTATAGCATGGTATAGGGATTATACTGTATATTGTATTGCATGGTGTATGGATTATAATGTATATTGTATATCATGGTGTAGGGGTTATAGTGTATTGTATGCATGGTGCAGGGATTATAATGTATACTATAACCCCTGTGCCATGCTGTACAATGTACAGTGTAACCCCTACACAGTGTAGAGGTATAAACATACTCTGACTTAAAACATACTTCACATAACAAATTAAGGGGTTATCTGAGACTAAAAAATTTCAAGAGAGGCTCCTCCCTGTCCCTGCCTGCCATTGGCTGCTCCCCTCGATACTGCACATGGAGAGAAGAAGCAGTGGTGGTGCGCGTACCAGGAGCTGCACGGGGAGCTAGGTAAGTAGATTCAGTGTGAGGGGCCCTGGCATATGGGGGACATTTTTCAGTCTCGGATAACCCCTTTAAAATCACTTGGCTTGGCCCTTGGGGATCTCGGCCTCCACTTTAACACCTTTTTGATAATTATATTCTTAGAGGACATAAACTTGAATTGGAGGGGGGCTGGGGTCTATGGTTTAGGGTTTAAAAGACGCCATCCCCTCCTCCTTTCTCTTCTTTTGCCGTGCTGCACTTGTGTCATTCTATTCCAGTAGCAGAAGCGCAGCAAGAGGAAGGTGCCGGGGCCAGCTTTGTGCGCTGCACAGGAAGCTGGACACTAGCTAACATCAGAACGTTAAGAGTTTTGTGGTCACTGTGGTGTGTGCCTGTTCTGAATTCTAGGGCGCCCACCATGGCAATGCATACAGTGAAAATTGTGTTCATTACCAGGATGGGCTTCCCTAGAATTTGAAACAGGCACACACTGTTAAGTAAAGTTCAGGCTGCGGTGGTGAGCGGGCCAGAGCAGGGCATTAAGGACGCTGCATTGCCGCTCAACAGCGCAGCTTACAGTGTGAAGTAAAACGGTTATTTGGAAATGGCAGTAACCCTGTTACAATGATATGCCATCCATACACGTAGAAGCATCATTGCATTAAGCCACAATCAGGTGATATACCAGGTATAAATTATAATACCCAGATGTCCAAATCTTTACATTTTTATTTGATTTCAGAAAAAAAGTTAACATAGGTTTATTCATGAGCTTGACCCAAACAGTCACAGATTTCTATACCTAAGTTTCCTCCATGGATCTCCCAAAATATCTTTACTACAGTCCAAAATGCACACATGTGGAAATCAAGAAAAATTGTGCCTCAAAGACACTTCACAAGTGCTAAAATATCAACCTAGTATCTATTCAACTTGTGAAATCTCTAATGCATGTGTAGCAAAGCTGCCTTAGTATGTGAACATCTAGGACACAGAGAAAGGGAATTGTTATATCTTACGTGATTGCTGCAGGCCAGTGGTTAGCTGAAGCTATCATGTCAACGATGAATATCAAGTGTTCACTGCAAGTCCAGCAGGGAACAGAGTGGTGGAGACCAGAGTAATGGCATGAAGGTGAGGGACTATTTTATCTTTATTTCACACAGCATCTGCATTCTGGTATTAAAAAAAAATAAAAAAATCTTGAAACACCCTTTTTAAGTTAGAAAAGGATATCTTACAAACCAAGACTATTCTTTTATGTAAACCCTATTTTTAAATTGTGCATTTTTACACAAATGGTTAATTTACCCCATGCTCAAAACATAAAAAGTACATTTAAAATGTGTTTCCTTTTTTCTTCAAGTTTTGTAAGAGCGGTAACATCATTGGTTTGAAACCTTCAGAAATGCATTCTGTAAAATGTAAAATCTAGAAGCAGAACAACTTTTGCAAATTTGTAAATGAGCTGTTAAAGAAATTGGAATTTTTTTTTTACTTTTAAGCTTATCTTTAGATGAGCGTAAAATAAGCCTACTTTTACACTTATTTTAAGCTTATCTTTAGAATCATTAGTGCTATATTCACTGCACATAGTCTATTGTGTATCATGTGTAGTTTCTGTAGAATTTTTTTTAAAGGGAATGTGCTGTCAGAAAATGACCTATTGTGTAAATCAACATTTTATGCTAATGGGAATGTTTCACCAGCGACCTCCATAAAATTTTTTTGCATGGACACATATCTGTGGTTCACCTGATTAAAATGCTGTTTTTCTTATGTTGATGTGAGGCTTTGTTCCTGAGATATTATAATTTTTCTTAATATGCAAACAAGGCCTTGAGGGCATCACCATTGGTCTTGTTGCACCCACTCAAGTCCCACTCATTTCTGTGGCCAGACCCTCTCTCTGTGCTTTACCACTGTCTGCTCAGGTCAATCAAAGCAGCCATGGAGTTGCTGGCCACAGAAATGAGTGGAGCTTGGGTTCAACAAGAGCAGAGGTGATGCCCTCTTTGCACCAAAGACCTAGTTTGAAAAGTAAGAAAATTTCACTTTAAGCATATTTTTTTTTAGAATTTTTGGGGAGTTTTTTTTTACATTTTGCATGTCAACATCCATATTTCACACTGAACACTAGGCCTAAAATATGTTAAGACTTCCTGTCTTTTGAGAACGGCTACATGGGCCTTAGATGCAATGGTCAGGAAAGGACCTCATTAACTTCTATGGGAGAATTTTCTGGGCATGCTCCATGACCTGTGCAGAGGTCAGGAGTGAGATGATAAGCTGTTATATCACCAATTGTGAATGGTGGATTATCTAGATAGTGGTGTTACTTGTCATTGTAATTATGCCTGTGGAGTAGAGATGAGCGAATCTATTCGCCGCTTCGTAGATTTGTATCGAATCTTGGTATTTTTCAGCTGCGAAGCGAATCCGAATATTAGGTGATTGTGACTGAGTTTGGGACTCTGCTCCAGTTCTATGACAAGCGTCAGAAGAAAAGAGACTTAAACGTGTCCGTGAGCATACTAGGTAGGTGATATTTAACATTTTTATATTATACCTATAATAATGTATTTGCACTTTACCATATATATGTCTCGAATATTCGCTTTGGTTCTGAGGAGTGCACACCGCGGCCTCTCCTCGTACGTGCCTGCATATTACGTAATCGCTTAGACAATAGTACGCTGAGATTCGTAAGCTATTTGTACGCTTATGCGTACGTCTTCTAAGAAGTTGCGTACATTTTGTAAATGAACGTTCGTTATTAGTGAGCGAATGTTCGCTAATAGCACATAATAACGTATATTTTGTACGCAAATACAACGAATCTATTCGTCGAATATACAAATTTTAGGAAAAGTTCGGCGAATGTTCGGCTAATAATTTTTTGAATGGTTCGCTCATCTCTACTGTGGAGATAATTATAATAGCTACTGAAATGTTACCTGTCAAAACAGGAAATCATAAACAAATTTTAGACCTAGTGGCTTGTGTGAAAATTTCAGTATTATATACATTTTTAATAACATGCTTGCGAAATAGAAAATAAAAAAACTCACCAAAAATTCTAGAAAAATGTTTATCATAAAAATGTGATGTAAACAATATGATGACACATTCACTAGTATTTTAAAGAAAAGGGAGCTAAACAAGATCAAGCAGCATGTTCGATTTAGTAAAGGTGGTTAGCGGGAACCTGTCAGCTTAAAAATGTACCATAAACCACATGCATTACCTTATAGATCTCCTCCTCAGGCTGTATGTAAATGAGGTTATTCAAGTCAAGGGAGCAGCAGTTTTCCGCTTGAAGTCAACCTTCCCGCTTGAAGTCAACCTTGCTGTGCAGTGTTCTCTGGCATGCTTTCCCAAGTCAAGGGAGCAGCAGTCTTCCCGCTTAAAGTCAACCTTCCTGCTTGAAGTCAACCTTGCTGTGCAGTGTTCTCTGGCATGCTTTCCCACGTTATTCTGTGCCTGTGAGTTGACTCGCTGAAGCTAAGTACGCTACAGTGAAGTCGGACAGGCACCGGAAGTTAGATCATACAGTGTATGTGCAAGATCTGAGGCTGGAATTTGACATTTTTTGGTTGAATGCTCATTTGCCCAACAGCTATGTCCACTGACCATCTTGGAAACATGGTTGCTTGGCTTTATAGAGAGTTCACTTTTTTAGCAGGATATAAGACACTATTTCACACTTCTGACACAGCTTAGCTTCTACAGAACGAAGAATAAACACTGATTTCAACATACTTGAGAAATCTGTACTTGTATATACAGCAGTGTACAGAAGTATAGATTCTAAAGCGCAGTAGGCACCTGAACTTCAGGTGTATATTTCACTAGGACAGCAAAATAACTAAAGCTTATTAGAAAAAAATATTTTCATCAGTTTTAAATAAAGGTTTTAAGAATGTTTAGGTGCACTATAAAACTCAAAACCTCAGTAATCTCTGAGAAAGGCTAAATGTAGAAGTAAGTAAAAGTGACCTGACTTTACCTATGTGATCTTACCTTGTGTATCAATCACCTATCAGTAGATGCACACAATTAGAGGCTGGTATTACATAATTAGAAAAATTGTTTTTGTCATGTATGCATTGCAAGAGAGGGTAGTGATTTAAAACAGAGAGCCACTAAACTATAATTAACCGCAGAAGAAGATCATAACCAAACCTTCTTCATCATTTCCTCTAGAATGACATTCACAATTTATTTTCACGACTTCAATGAATATGACATGCCATTTGAAGTCTAATGTTATGGGTAACGATTTCGGTTTCAGAGCTGTCTAAATTTCTAAGCATGAACATATTGTACATTGTCTGAAAAATGTAATCGTTTATGTTGTTAGATAAAACTCCTGATAATGTGCTAATATCTTTAAGAAATATTTGAAAATGTATGGGAAAAGGAATATAAGAACAAATTTCTTTATTAGGGTTTGTTGATGTAGAGAGCATGTCCCCCAATAGGATTTTTATTAACATGAGCTGTGAGTTGCATGAAACACAAGTCTTTTCTCAGGCAAACATACATATACTGAAATGAATGGACAATTATTGATTTGCCTGGGATCCATGAGACACGTCATTATTTCTGCAGTGGTACTGTAGAGAAAATCAAAATATGCATACTGTTAACTGTGTGACTTAGAAGTGTGGGAACTCCTGCAATCACATTTATTATTGGGGGCTACCAATCGTAAAAGTACTGTTTATCTTGCAAATACAAATAACTTCAGCTCACCCTTACATGCCTCAGCCATGCACGGAAACCCCAGACCAGGGAACAATCCAACCAAAGTGCAAAATGCAAAAAAATTCCAATCATTTCATCTTCGTAAAATCCATTAGCTGCCTGGATTAAAAAGTGGTCTACGCTTTTCGACGTAATGTCTTAATCATAACCAATTATGATTAATGGTCATGATTAAGACTTTACATCTATACGTGTAGACCACTTTGTACTCCGGTCGGCTAATGGATTTTAAGAAGATGCAATAAATGCTGGGATTAACCGTGGCCTGATTGCTGGAATTTCTTTGGTCTAGGCCTGAAAGAGGTGTTTCTGTTTGGTATAGAGTCCCAGCTGATGAAGTTGCCTGGATTGTGCAGATGGGCTCACATAATTTGATAAAAATGTACTTAAAGAACCTCTTCAAATTTCTGTATATATATTCAATGTAGTGGTACTACAATTAAAACTCAATAACTCAGTGCTACTGTATCTTTTCTATACGAAAGTATGTGTATATATCTCTTAATAATATAAAAATTAGTTTCTGTCTGTCTGTCTGTCTGTTCTCTATGCGCGACCAAACTACTGGACCGATTTTCACCAAATTTGGCACACAGGTACATCAGGTGCCCGGGAAGGTTTTAGACCAGGTCTCATCTCTCTAGGACATAAAGTTCCTGAGATATTCCCAAAATATGACCTGCATTAGCCAATATTAGCCTGACAGCATTGGTTTTAAACCCCAACTGCCATTCTCTGCACAGACACACACAGGGAGGGCAGGTTTCCATAACAACACAGCCAGGTAATTAGCAGCCAGCTTAGGATCTCAGGTAACAATCCAGTCATTTCTATTCAATGCTTTAAAGGGGCAGTGCGCTGTGGATGATACTGTTAAAGGGGTATTCCGGTTACCATAAATATAACTTATGTTTTAGACTAATTTTAGACTATGACTGTTCAGTAGTAAATCTTCCACTGCTACCCATTGCGTGTCCTCATAAATTACCATGGCACCGACCTGTGATTCACAGCACTCTCAAAAGAAGGACTTACAACACCTGCTCCAGGTTTCACTAAGCCACACCCTGACTCTGTCAGGCCACGACCCCTTCCCCCTCCGCAGCCAATTGGGATAGAAATGAAGGTAAAAATAAACTTCTGTCAGCTGCAGGCATGGGAGGGTGAGTTTCTCTCTGCAACAACACACAGAAACATTAGATGAAATAGACTAATATTAGACTACTTCCGTTCAGTAGTAATAAAAGATGTTTTCTTCCACTAGAAGGACTTAAAAGCAACCCCCCCCAAAGGTCCCGCTAAACCACGCCCCCGATCAGGCCACACCCTCTCCCACTCCGCAGCCAATGGGGATTAAAAAAAATGAAGGTAAAAATCAACTTCTGTCATCTACAGGAATGGGTGGGAAGGAGACTTTCTCTCTGCAATGACACACACACAAACATTAAATGAAATAGATTAAATATACCCGAGCGAAGCAAGTTTTCTTCCACTGCTACCCACTGTGTTTCCTCAAATTACCATGGCATTGACCTATAATTCAGGCCACCCTGAAAAGAAGGACCTAAAAGCACCCCCCCCAAGGTCCCGGTAAACCACACCCCTGATCCGGTCAGGTCATGCCCTCTCCCACTCCGCAGCCAATAGGGATTGAAAAAATGAAGGTAAAAATCAACTTCTGTCAGCTGCATTGACTTTCTCTGTGCAACGACACACAGAAACATTAAATGAAATAGATGAAATATACCCAGGCGAAGCCGGGTCTTTCTGCTAGTAACTTATAAACTTGGCACAATCCCTTTAATAGATAGTGACTCTACATGCATTACCATTTTTCCAACAGGCAAAATGGGACTCTGGACATCCCCTTTCTTGGAACTGATGAGAATCAAGTGATTGGATACAGACAAATCAGAATCACCCCTTTCAATTCAATAGAATGTGTGTGCTTAGAATCTTTGAGGCAGTAGATGGTAAAAGTATTGACTTTCCAAAAAATGTTTCCATGTAGTTTAAAACTTTCCAATATTATTCTCCTACACAATTTCACATCAGTTATAGAGAGATACAGCTGTATACTGAGTGGTATAGTTGCTTCGGCCGGAGAAGAACATTGGAGGATTAGTTTAAAGAGAGTTTTGACTGACCATGCTAATCTACTGAAAGCACTAGGTAGGGGTTGTTCAAATAGCAGGATCAGTAGTATGAATGTGAAGTTTTATTCTGCTAGATTATGCTCTTGCAAATGGCCAAGAGGCTGAGCTTCATAGTGTAGTGCTCTCTGGATTGGGCAGCTTCACAGCCCCTCCCGTCTGTCTGCTCTGAGTGACAGATGTACTGGCCTCTTGGTTGGGTATTACAGTTGTCACTCCGTGCAGAGCAGAGGGACTAGGAATCAACTCAATACAGAGAGCATTTTATTGTTTAGTGTCAAACTGGGTACTTGCAAGAGCAGCATAAAACCTAATATTCACACTACTCCTAATGAGAAAAGCTCTGTAAAAGGTATGTTTGTAATATGCTCCCTAGCCCCTATTATGGACTATATAAAGGAGGAACCATGTTGTATTCCCTTATGCACTAGCTCTGTAGAACATTCCAATCGTAATGCATGATCACCAAGGATAAAAACATAATTGCAAAGTAGCAGACTAAGGATGGGAGCTTGTTGCTTTGAGATAACACTTAGTAGTGGTATAAATCTAGAACAGGTGATTTTGCACTGCTTTCATTCGCGATGACAGTAATGTATGGTAAATAATTAGTCTAATTGGATTGATGAGATTTTATGCCATTTCTCTGTCCATTGTTTATAACACTTTCTTTGATTTGTCAGTGCAGCATGTATAATAAGAAATGTAGAAAAACAAAACAGATAATAATTTTTTCACTTCCACAGAGTAAATATTAAGTTAATGATGGTCTAAATTTGACATGCAAATCTTAAATTGCTTTTTGCTAAAATTTATGCTGTTTTACAGTTTCTCCAGCATCACAGCTCTCATGCAATTACACTGCACCGGCTGATGTTCATAGAGACATTTGCATTAAGATACAGAAATGAAAACTGAGGATTCTGTTGTATAATGTACATCTATTTATTTCCTATATGATATCCACCCTATCTTATACATTATATGGACAAAAGAATGTGTCTATGAAAATTTACGACCATTTATCCAGAAGAGCATTTGTGAGGTCAGATACTGATAGTGGACTAGAGGGCCCGGCTCACAATTTCCTTCTTACTTCATCCCAAAGGTGTTTGTTAGGGTTGAGGTCATTGTGCTGTGTAAGACAGTAACATTTTCCCAAACCTGACTCATCGAACCATGCCTTTATAGACTTTGCTTTGTGCACTGGGGCTTAATCATGTTGGAACAGATAAGGGCCTTTCCAAACTGTCCCTACAAAGTTGGAAGCATAAAGTTGTCCAAAGTGTCTTGGTATGCTGAAACATTAATATTATCCCTCCTCCAACAAACTTTACAATTGTCACAATGCAGTCAGACAGGTAATGTTCTCCATGCATTTGTAGATCACAGACTCCATCACACTGCCAGATAGGAAACAAGATTCATCACTCCACAGAACACATTTCTACTGCTTGAGTCCAGTGATGGCATGCTTTACACCACTCCATCTGACATTTCTAATTCTGCGTGATTTTATAATACGTACATGCAGCTGCTCAGCCATGGAAACCCATACCATGAAGCACACATTTTTTTTCTTTTTTAGCTGATGTTAGTGCTAGAGGAGATTTGGAACTCAGTTATTGAGTCAGCAGTGTGTTTATAGCTTTTATACACTATGCTCCTATATTTTCAGTTTACTACTGCTGTTTTAAGGGGAAGGTGTTATCTTCAGTGTAATCTTCATTATATGAAGTGTACAATTAGGGTAACAGTTTGCCAGCTCAATTGTTCTCTTGATAGCCCTAGGTAAAGATGCCCACAAAGGGCATTACATTGATTAGTGTAATATGTGATGCTCTCATTGAGGGCCTACAGTGGGGGCTCATTCTGGTTACAGTAATGGTCCAACTGAAAAAATTAATTAACACTGTTTGCCATGCTAAAAGTCCAAACAAAAGAGGGCGTTAAAAAGCCAGGATAAAAAGTAGAAAACATGGAGGGACTTAAAAGGATTTTCCAGTTATATTTTGTTATATCCAATCCAAAGATAAGGGGTTAACTATTAGATTGGTGTGGCTGCTACCGTTGGGACCCACACCAATCATACGAATGGGGGCCTTGTATCCTGTGGAGCCCCTGAAATGAACAGAGCAGCTGGTCAGCACTTGGCTATCTCCCCTAGAAATGAATGGAGTGGCCATGCACATGCTCAACCGGCCACTCCATGCATGTCAGGGGTTCCACCGCATTTGGGGCCCAATTCTTGTGATCGGTGGGGATCCCAATGGTAGGGCCCACACTGATCTAATGGTTATAGGGTAGGGGATAACTTGATATAACCAGAATACTCTTTCAAAAAATGCATCATGAAATACATCCACCTGCTTTTTATTAAAAACAAAAAACAGAATATTCACAAACAGTTTGTTGATATGTGATAAAAATTTGATGGAAGTGTCCATTTAAAGGGAACTTCCCTTACTTCGCTTCGTATTATTTGTAAATTGTCGCAAAATTTTGAATGCTAGCGATACGTACGATATGTATAAACGTACGAAATGTACACATTCTGCGTGAGGTGGGAAAATGATGATAAGCCCCCACAAGAGCGGGAAAGTGAAGATACGCCCCCCTCAGAACTGGAAAAAACCAGACCTGCCCACCGGGATCTAACTATTTGCACGTACAGGGAGTGAAGACTCCTCCCTCAGTACTCCACCCTCCTCTGAACCAGTTTAGACCAGCGCTGAACACTGAGCAAGTAGCAAGCATGGCTAAAGAGCTGCATCCCAACTGGAACCAGATGGTCTTTGGGGACGAGTTCCCAGAACCACCGCCCGCTCCAGACATCAGGGTGTCACGCTCTGAACTGAAGACGAGTAACCCACCTACAGTGCCCTTATTCTCCTTACCGCCTGCTGAGTTTGCTGCGCGTCGTGAGTCGGTTCGTCGTGAGGCAGCTGGTGCGTGTGCTGTGGCTGGTGCGGCGGAGGCGGCTGGAGCGTCCACTTCGCCGCCCATGAGGAGATCCACGACAACACCTTCCATAAGGCAGAACCCGATTGTGCCACCATCGGTGACGGCCCATGCGCAGACCTTCTGGGACTATAAAAATGCCTTGGAGGACTGGGTGATCCAGGTACTGGACCACCCTAGGTCGGGAGATCCTACATTGGAACGCTGAAAAGGAATAGTCCTGTGGTTTTCAGTCGAGCGAGGGTCTGGCTTCCTGGCAGACGACGAGGACAGAAAGGAGTATTTTGTGGGCCGCAGGTCAGTGAAACGGCCATACCTGCCACAACCTCGTCACAGCCTGTACGTGGGGGATGAGGTGGAGTACACCCCCATGGCATCCCTGAAAGGCCCCTTTGCGACTGGGGTTACCCTCCTTTCTAAGCCCCTGGTACCTACATCAGAACCTGAAGTGTGGCCGGATGAACCACCAGGTCCAGGACGCTTGCACTGCCTTCAGGAGTCCCCAGATGGCGTCCTCCGGTTCAGGGAAAAGCCACAACCACAGCCAGAGCCTCTGATCCCTGGACTGCCAGAACCACCACCACAGTCCTTTCAGCTGTGTCAGCTGACAACTTCATCGTTCCAGTCCACGGTGATCCACCAATACCAGCTGCTGTGGAAGATGAAGCCAGCAGCAGCCAGGGAAGCTGGGGCTACTTCCCTGGATGCAACCTTGCCGGAACCGCTGCAGCCGGAAGTCCTTGCCCCTGCTGTCCTGGCAGGAGCATCCGGAAAAGCGCAAGTGGCTGCAGCGCTCAGCAGCATGACCACCACCCGGACCCCGTCAAGTACGACTTCCGGAAGAAGAGGGCACTGGAGTTCCACCACGGCAGCGAGCGTGTCCTACAAGAGGCAGCGAGCGTTTAGTAGCAGCTCAAGCGAGGAGGACTTCAGGTCCCTCATCTGAGGAACCATTCTACTGGCTGGGTGATTTAAAGGACACCTCAGGAGGACCTATGGGAGCCACACTATGGACTGCAACTGACGGGTGAGAGCTAGTTGGCACTTTTAGTGTTTGTTTGTTTTATAATTTGTATTGCCCCCGTTTGACTCTCACCCAGATGGACATGGCTGTCAGGACTCCCCCCATTCTGCAGAAATTTCCCAGTTGCGCCTAAGCGCGCCTATTTTCCTTTTTCTCCCCTTCTCAGGTTATTTGGGAGCCCCCTTTGCAAAAAAGGTTCTCTATTTGCTGCTATTTTCTATTATCCATGTGGATTACACATTACCTGTTTGGATTACAATATTACCTCACGTGGATTACAATTGAATGTTGGACTATGTGTTCCAGACAGTGTTTTATCATTGCCAACTACTGTAGGAGCCATAAGGAGAGACTCAAACGTATATCTGAGCCTTTTATGCTTGCAAATGTGAAATTGATTGCACTAAAATGTTTGTGTCACGCGAGGTCGGCGTCGCGCTCCCTCTGCACGACTTCGCCGGACCTCTCCGCCCCCCTAGAGACGAGCAATAGGGAATTGAAGTGCTGGTCTTGTCAGCCAGCACTTCATGAGTTAATTCTCTGTTTGGGTTTAGCCATGGGGTGCTGATCACACCACATGGCTACTTTACATATTGTTTGGACAGCTTGCTCCGCCTCAGGTCATGTGATGCTGGCCACACCACATGATCCTGAGCGGGCTATTTAAAGATGGCAACTGCCTCACTCAGATGCCTGTGATTAGTCTTCTGAGATCAGTGCTGTGTGTTGGACCTTGCTGTTGATTATTGGTATATTGGATTTTGGCTTCGGACTTAGACTACGCTTTTGTGATTCCCCTCGGTATTTGACGTGACCTCCTGTTCTTGACTTGGCTTGCTGACGATTCTGCTATTGTGTTTGTTCTGTCTGTGTTCGTCTTTCCCTGTGTTCCCTTCCCTTCCCTGTGCACGTACTCAGCATAGGGACTGTCTCCAAGTTACGGTTTGCCGCCTAGGGCATCTACTGTAAGTAGGCAGGGAAAGAGGTGGGGTTCAGACAGGGCACACTATCCCTTGTTTCCCTGTCGTGACAGAATCACAGGCCGTACCTAATGGAGCCGTTGCGAGTACTCACGGACCAGATGAGTAACATGGCCCAGATGATCCAGGATTTGGCCGAGAGACTCCAACATCAGGAGCAGCTGCGGACAGCACCTGCAGTCGTTCCCTCCATGCCAAACCCCAATATTGAACCCCATGTAAAATTGCCCGATCGGTTTTCTGGGGACCGAAGGACTTTCCATTTCTTTAAGGAAAGTTGTAAATTATATTTCCGTTTACGCTCACACTCCTCGGGTTCTGAGCAGCAGCGGGTAGGAATAATTATTTCCTTGCTGCAAGGTGATCCGCAGGAGTGGGCTTTCTCATTGCCACCTGACTCCCCTTGTCTATTGTCTGTGGAGGCTTTTTTCCGGGCCCTAGGTCTTTTATATGAAGAACCTGACTTGGCCGCTGTAGCTGAAACTCAGCTCAGAGACATTCGGCAGGGTAACCGTGCAGTTGAGGATTACTGTGCTGAGTTCAGAAAATGGTGTGTGTCCTCTAAATGGAATGACCCTGCTTTGAGAAGCCAGTTTAGGGTGGGACTGTCTGACCATCTGAAGGATTTACTAGTTAGTTATCCTACTCCTGACACCTTAGAGGCGACTATGACCTTAGTTATCAAACTTGACCGACGGTTTAGGGAGAGACAAAAGGAACGTTCTGTTGCCCCTCAAGTTGCCGTGTTGTCCGAAGTTCCTCTTCAGAGCCAGTCTCCTATCAAGGTCCAGGAGGAGCCTATGCAGTTGGGAGTTACTATGAGGGATCAGAGACGCCTGAGAGGGGCCTGTTTTTACTGCGGTGAGATGAACCACTGGCTCCAGCAGTGTCCGAGACTTCTGCTCTCAAAAAGGTCTGTTCCTGGAAGTAAGGTACCCCCTGCGGTGGTAAGAAAGAAAATCTTGTTACCTATTTCCATTTCTTATAACCAATTCAAGAGGTCCGGTGAAGCATTTGTGGATTCAGGTTCTGCTGCTAATTTTATTGATTATGATTTTGTGCAATCTGTGGGTGTGCCTATAATTCCTTTAAGGGAGGTAATTCAAATTATCGCACTGGATTCCACTCCATTGAATAATGGGAGAGTGGAGTTTTGTACTCCTGAGGTTGTATTAACTGTAGGAATTACCCATACCGAGACTTGTTCCTTCCTTGTATTAAAGGATTTACCTGCCGACCTTTTTAGGTCTGCCATGGTTACAGGACCACAACCCTGTGATCAACTGGTCGGTAGGTGAATTGGAAAAATGGGGAATGAATTGTGACAAATGTTGTAGATCAGTATTGCTGTTTGGAGGTACCTCTGAGTCTCTTTCCTTGCCCAAGTATATCGGCGATTTTTTCGGACGTTTTTTCCATGTCCGAGACTGAGTTCCTCCCTCCTCACCGGCAATATGATTGCGCCATCGACCTTATTGAGGGATCCAAATATCCCAAAGGTCGCATTTATAATCTCTCTACTCCTGAACGTCAGTCCATGAGGGATTATCTCAAAGAGAGTCTGGCCAAGGGTCACATCCGGCCTTCAGTTCTCCCCATGGGGGCAGGTTTTTTCTTTGTTGGTAAAAGGGATGGAGGATTGAGGCCCTGTATCGATTACAGGGAGCTCAATAAAATCACTGTTAAAAACAGATACCCGTTGCCCCTTATTCCTGACTTGCTGAATCAGGTCCAGGGGGCCTGTTGGTTCACCAAGCTGGATTTGAAGGGGGCATACAACCTAATCAGGATTCGTGAGGGGGACGAATGGAAAACTGCTT
>ONZH01000819.1:0-18554 GCA_900303285.1 Rhinella marina
CACATCTAACCTGTTCATTCCACGTCTACGAAGCACAGGGAATTCACTACATGCCTGTTTATGTGGAAATTGTGTTCATTTCACTAACATCTACATATGTAACCTGTTCATTCCACATCTAGGAAGCACAGGGAATTCACTACATGCCTGTTTATGTGGAAATTGTGTTGATTTCACTATCATCTACACATCAAACATGTTCATTCCATGTCAAGGAAGCCCATGGAATTCACTTAATGCCTGTTTATGTGGAATATGTGTTCATTCCACTATTATCTACACATCTAACCTGTTAATTCCACATCTAGGAAGCACAAGGAATTTACTACATGTCAGTTTATGTTTTGCGTGTGTTCATTCCACTATTATCTACACATCTTACATGTTCATTCCATGTCTAGGATGCACAGGGAATTTACCACATTTCAGTTTATGTTTTATATATGTTCATTCCACTATTATCTACACATCTTACATGTTCATTCCACATCTAGGAAGCACAGGAAATTCACTACATGTCAGTTTATGTTTTATATGTGTTCATTTCACTATCATCTACACATCAAACCTGTTCATTCCATGTCAAGGAAGCCCACGGAATTCACTACATGCCTGTTTAAGTGGAATATGTATTCATTCCACTATTATCTACACATCTAACCTGTTAATTCCACATCTAGGATGCACAGGGAATTTACTACATGTCAGTTTATGTTTTGCATGTGTTCATTCCACTATTATCTACACATCTTACATGTTCATTCCACGTCTACGAAGCACAGGGAATTCACTACATGCCTGTTTATGTGGAAATTGTGTTCATTTCACTAACATCTACATATCTAACCTGTTCATTCCACATCTAGGAAGCACAGGGAATTCATTACATACCTGTTTATGTGGAAATTGTGTTCATTTCACTATCATCTACACATCAAACCTGTTCATTCCATGTCAAGGAAGCCCACGGAATTCACTACATGCCTGTTTATGTGGAATATGTGTTCATTCCACTATTATCTACACATCTAACATATTCATTCCACGTCTAGGAAGCACAGGGATTTCACTGTGTGTCTGTTTATGTGAAATATGTGTTCATTCCACTATTATGTACACATCTAACCTGTTAATTCCACATCTAGGAAGCACAGGGAATTTACTACATGTCAGTTTATGTTTTGCATGTTTTCATTCCACTATTATCTACACATCTTACATGTTCATTCCATGTCTAGGATGCACAGGGAATTTACCACATGTCAGTTTATGTTTTATATATGTTCATTCCACTATTATCTACACATCTTACATGTTCATTCCACATCTAGGAAGCACAGAGAATTCACTACATGTCAGTTTATGTTTTATATGTGTTCATTCCATTATTATCTACACATCTAACTTTTCATTCCACATCTAGGAAGCACAGGGAATGCACTACATGCCTGTTTACGTCTAATATGTGTTCATTCTACTATTATCTACACATCTAATCTGTTCATTCCACATCTAGGAAGCACAGGGAATTTACTACATGTCAGTTTATGTTTTATATGTGTTCATTCCATTATTATATACACATCTTACATGTTCATTCCATGTCTAGGAAGCACAGGGAATTTACTGCATGTCTGTTACTGTGGAATATTTGTTCATTCGTCTATTATCTACACATCTTACATGTTCATTCCACGTCTAGGAAGCACAGGGAATTCACTGCGTGTCTGTTTATGTGGAATATGTGTTCATTCCACTATTATCTACACATCTAACCTTTTCATTCCATGTCTAGGAAGCACAGGGAATTCACTACATGCCTGTTTATGTGGAATATGTGTTCATTCCACTATTATCTACACATCTAACCTTTTCATTCTATGTCTAGGAAGCACAGGGAATTTAGTACATGCCTGTTTATGTGGAAATTGTGTTCATTTCACTATTATCTACACATTTTACATGTTCATTCCACGTCTAGGAAGCACAGGGAATTTACTACATTTCTGTTTATGTTTTATAGATGTTCATTCCACTATTATCTACACATCTAAGTTGTTCATTCCACATCTATGAAGCACAGGGAATTCACTACATGCCTGTTTATGTGGAAATTGTGTTCATTTCACTATTATCTACACATTTTACATGTTCATTCCACGTCTAGGAAGCACAGGGAATTTACTACATTTCTGTTTATGTTTTATAGATGTTCATTCCACTATTATCTACACATCTAAGTTGTTCATTCCACATCTATGAAGCACAGGGAATTCACTACATGCCTGTTTATGTGGAAATTGTGTTCATTTCACTAACATCTACATATCTAACCTGTTCATTCCACATCTAGGAAGCACAGGGAATTCACTACATGCCTGTTTATGTGGAAATTGTGTTCATTTCACTATCATCTACACATCAAACCTGTTCATTCCATGTCAAGGAAGCCCATGGAATTCACTACATGCCGTTTTAAGTGGAATATGTGTTCATTCCACTATTATCTACACATCTAACCTTTTAATTCCACATCTAGGATGCACAGGGAATTTACTACATGTCAGTTTATGTTTTGTATGTGTTCATTCCACTATTATCTACACATCTAACCTGTTCATTCCATGTCTAGGAAGCACAGGGAATTCACTACATGCCTGGTTACGTGGAAATTGTGTTCATTCCACTATTATCTACACATCTTACATGTTCATTCCACGTCTAGGAAGCACAGGGAATTTACTACTTGTCAGTTTGTGTTTTATATGTGTTCATTCTATTATTATCTACACATCTTACATGTTCATTCCATGTCTAGGAAGCACAGGGAATTCACTGTGTGTCTGTTTATGTGGAATATGTGTTCATTCCACTATTATCTACACATCTAACCTGTTCGTTCCATGTCTAGGAAGCACAGGGAATTCACTACATGCCTGTTTATGTGGAAATTGTGTTCCTTTCACTATCATCTACACATCAAACCTTTTCATTCCATGTCAAGGAAGCCCACGGAATTCACTACATGCCTGTTTAAGTGGAATATGTGTTCATTCCACTATTATCTACACATCTAACCTGTTAATTCCACATCTAGGATGCACAGGGAATTTACTACATGTCAGTTTATGTTTTGCATGTGTTCATTCCACTATTATCTACACATCTTACATGTTCATCCCATGTCTAGGATGCACAGAGAATTTACCACATTTCAGTTTATGTTTTATATATGTTCATTACACTATTATCTACACATCTTACATGTTCATCCCACATCTAGGAAGCATAGGGAATTCACTACATGTCAGTTTATGTTTTATATGTGTTCATTCCACTATTATCTACACATCTAACCTGTTCATTCCAGGTCTAGGAAGCACAGGGAATTCACTACATGCCTGTTTATGTGGAATATGTGTTCATTCCACTATTATCTACACATCTAACTTTTCATTCCACGTCTAGGAAGCACAGTGAATTTACAACATGTCAGTTTATGTTTTATATGTGTTCATTCCACTATTATCTACACATCTTACATGTTCATTCCATGTCTAGGAAGCACAGGGAATTCACTGCGTGTCTGTTTATGTGGAATATGTGTTCATTCCACTATTATCTACACATCTAACCTGTTCATTCCATGTTTAGGAAGCACAGGGAATTCACTACATGCCTGGTTACGTTGAAATTGTGTTCATTCCACTATTATCTACACAACTTACATGTTCATTCCACATCTAGGAAGCACAGGGAATTTACTACATGTCAGTTTATGTTTTATATGTGTTCATTCCATTATTATCTACACATCTTACATGTTCATTCCACGTCTAGGAAGCACAGGGAATTCACTACATGTCAGTTTATGTTTTATATGTGTTCATTCCACTATTATCTACACATCTAACCTGTTCATTCCATGTCTAGGAAGCACAGGGAGATCACTACATGCCTGTTTACATGGAAATTGTGTTCATTTCAGTATTATCTACACATCTAAGCTGTTCATTCCACATCTAGGAAGCACAGGGAATGCACTACATGCCTGTTTATGTGAAATATGTGTTCATTCCACTATTATCTACACATCTAACCTGTTCATTCCATGTCTAGGAAGCACAGGGAATTTACTACATGTCTGTTTATGTGGAATATGTGTTCATTTCACTATTATTTACACATCTAACCTGTTCATTCCACGTCTAGGAAGCACAAGGAATTCACTGCGTGTCAGTTTATGTTTTATATGTGTTCATTCCACTATTATCTACACACCTAACCTGTTCATTCCATGTCTAGGAAGCACAGGGAATTCACTATATGCCATTTTGCTTTGAAATTGTGTTCATTCCACTATTATCTACACATCTTACATGTTCATTCCATGTCTAGGAAGCACAGGGAATTTACTACATGCCTGTGTATGTGGAAATTGTGTTCATTCCACTATTATCTACACATCTAACTTGTTTATTCCGTGTCTAGGAAGCACAGGGAATTCACTTCATGCCTGTAAATGTGGAATGTGTATTCATTGTACTATAAACTACACTTATATCCTGTTCATTCAATATCTAGGAAGCACAGGGAATTTAATATACAGTTGTAATTGTTAAAAATGTGTACATTCCACCGTGATGTATATAGAAAAACTGTTCATTCCATGTTCAGGAAGCGCAGGGAAGTTAATATACCTTTTTCCATTTTTTTACCAATGTAAAACATTGTTCATTCTTTTTCTTCATTCCTCTTCTTCATTCTTTTTAGTATGTCCCCACTCAGATTTCCTTCTATCCTGCAAGGCATAAATGCAGATGATGAGAACATGGAAAGGCAGGGGGGAGGGGTTCACTGAGCTTTCCCAGAGACTCATGACTCTGCACATGTGTCATGCAGGATAGCAAGTAATGTCAGTGTCACCCAGCTGTCCTGCAAAGGGTGGGGGGGAGGGGGCACTCACTTCCTTAAACTTTTCTCATGTCTCAGCACATGTGCCATGCTGGACAGCAGGAAAGTTGGGTGATATTACATCATGTAATGCCCCAGATTGTTGTGAAAATATGCTGAACACCACTGGAAATTACTAGATCCTATTCACTATAATGGGTCTATTGGGTTCCGGCGTGAGTAAAGCAATTTTTTTAGAACAAAATACTGCTGCATGAGGTGGGACAGGGGAGAAGTTAAGGAGGGTAGTGAGAGGAGCCAGGGCACATAGTGGGAGGGACTAAGAACGGACAGGGGGTCCCAATTTAAATTCTTGCTATGGGGCCCAATGATTTTTATGTTTGCCCCTGGTGACCCCATTCTGGAAACTGCACCTTTCAAAGAATGTGTGGGATCAAAGCAGTTAGTACATGGCTCAATAGACATTTCATAGAATTTAGAATCACTTGGCTACAAAAATGAAAATTGAACAGTTAGTTATGCAATTTCTACTCAGTATGGCAACACCCCATACTGTATGTGGTCGTGAATTGCTATATTGGAACACCACAGGATTTAGAAGGGAAGGAGCACCATATGAATTGCAGAGCAGATTTTGCTGGAATGGTTTTCAGGCGCAATGTAGTTTTTGAAGAGACTCTGAGGTACCCCTATAGTAGAAACCACCACAAAGTGACCTCATTTTGAAAACTATGCACCCTCTCCGCCATGAATTTTTCAAGGGGTGTAGTGAACATTTTGACCCAACAGGCGTTTCATAGAATTTACAAGAAAATGTCACTTTAGGCACAGATGTTCAATTTATTAAGGGATTACAGAAGAAAAATCTCCCCTAATTTGTTACCCATTTATTCTCAAATATGGCCCAAACTCATATGTGGCTCTAAAATGCTGTTTGGGCACAGTGCAGGGTTCAGTAGAAAAAGAGCACCATGTGCATTTGAGGCCTAGATTGGTGATTTATACAGCACAGGCTGACAAATGCAGAGGCTCTGAGGTGAAATAAAAAAAATAACCCCCCTCAAGAAGTTACCCCATTTTAGAAATCACACCCCTCACAGTATTTACCAAGGGCTGTAGTGAACATTTTGACCCTACAAGTGTTCTGCAAAAATTAATTCACAGCAGATGGCGCAAAGTGAAAATGGCAATTTTTCTACAGATGTGCCATATCAGTGTCCAATATGTTGTGCTTATTGTGTGCCAGTTTGAAAATAAAGACCTCTTAATATTATGCCATGCTTTCTGGTTTTACAAACACCTTAGATGTGGCCCTAGTCTTTTGCCTAGACATACAGCAGGGCTCAGGAGTAAAAGAGCACCATGCACGTTTTAAGGCCCAGTGTGGTAATTTATGCATCTTGTGCTGAGAACTGTAGAGCCTCTAGTGTAAAATAATAAATGGAACACCCAAGAAATGACCCTATTTTGAAGATTGAGCATTGGAGTGAGCATTTTGATACCACAGTTTTTTTGCAGAAATGAATGCGCTGTGGACAGTGCAAAGTAAAATTTGCAATTTTTCCACAGATATGAACCATTACACTCCTAATCCTATCTGAAGGCAATAGTTGCTGGACATGAACTAAACATGTTTAAGCTGGAAGGCACCCGTCATATGGTTTTTTGTGCTGTACCTACTGTTAACCTGCACCTGGTTGTATAGGCTAACGGCCCTGGTCTCATTTCTGTAAATTTCATGTCACGTTTTACTAGATTTTTTTCTGGATCTCAGTTTATAGAATTTTTTTTGCGCCTTTTCTGTCAGTTGAAATGCAGTATACAAAAACAGAGCCCGGGAACTATAGGCCGGTAAGTTTAACATCTGTCGTGGGTAAACTGTTTGAGGGTTTTCTAAGAGATGCTATCTTGGAGTACCTCAATGAAAATAAGCAAATAACTCCATATCAGCATGGCTTCATGAGGGAACGGTCATCTCAAACCAATTTAATCAGTTTCTATGAGGAGGTAAGTTCTAGACTTGACTGAGGCGAATCAATGGATGTCGTATATCTGGACTTCTCCAAGGTTAGTATATAAAATGAGAATGCTTGGACTGGGAGAAAATGTCTGTATGTGGGTAAGTAACTGGCTCAGTGATAGAAAACAGAGGGTGGTTATTAACGGTACATACTCAGATTGGGTCACTGTCACTAGTGGAGTACCACAGGGGTCAGTATTGGGCCCTATTCTCTTCAATATATTTATTAATGATATTGTAGAAGGCTTGCACAGTAAAATATAAATTTTTACAGATGACACTAAACTATGTAAAGTAATTAACACAGAAGAGGACAATATACTGCTACAGATGGATCTGGATATACTGGAGGCTTGGGCAGAGAAGTGGCAGATGAGGTTTAACACTGACAAATGTAAGGTTATGCACATGGGAAGGAATAATGCAGGTCACCAGTACATACTGAATGGTAAAACATTGGGTAACTCTGACATGGAAAAGGACCTAGGAATTTTAGTAAACAGCAAACTAAGCTGCAGAAACCAGTGTCAGACAGCTGCTGCCAAGGCCAATAGGATAATGGGTTGCATCAAAAGGGGCATAGATGCCCGTGATGAGAACATAGTCCTGCCACTTTACAAATCACTAGTCAGACACACATGGAGTTCTGTGCACAGTTCTGGACTCCTGTGAACAAGGCAGACATAGCAGAGCTGGAGAGGGTTCAGAGGAGGGCAATAAAAGTAATAACTGGAATGGGTAGACTACAGTACCCAGAAGGATTATCAAAATTAGGGTCATTTAGTTTAGAAAAAAGCCGACTAAGGGGAGATCTAATAACTATGTATAAATATATCAGGCGTTAGTACAGAGATCTCTCCCATGATCTATTTGTCCCCAGGACTGTTACTGTGATGAGGGGGACATCCTCTGCGCCTGGAGAAAAGAAGGTTTGTACACAAACATAGAAGAGGATTCTTTACGGTAAGAGCAGTGAGACTATGGAACTCTCTGCCTGAGGAGGTGGTGATGGTAAGTTCACTAAAAGAGTTCAAGAGGGGCCTGGATGTATTTCTGGAGGGTAATAATATTACAGGTTATAGTTACTAGAGATGGGTCGTTGATCCAGGGAGTAATTCTGATTGCCTGATTGGAGTCGGGAAGGAATTGTTTCCCCTAAAGTGGGGAAAATTGGCTTCTACCTCACAGGGGTTTTTTGCCTTCCTCTGGATCAACTTGTAGGATAACAGGCCGAACTGGATGGACAGATGTCTTTTTTTCGGCCTTATAAACTATGTTACTATGTTTCATAAGCTCTCCTAATATTTTGCATAGATTCTCCCTAGAAATCAAGAAGAATGCTCTGTAACTTACAGTGGTAATGATGTCTATCACCTGCTCTTCATTCATAATGATAAAACTTTGAAAGAGACCTTCTGCTACACCAGCCTGTGTTTCTCATCCATATATATTTGCCTTTAAAGGGGCATTCTTTTTAATTAGGGAGAGCCCGAAAGATGCACAGTATGTGCATATGGATGGTGTTGTCAGTTGAGCCATGCCACTGTGGAATTGTAGGAAAGATATTCAAATTAGCTTTCCCAAGCCTATTCATGGTGTTGAAGTCTAGGTGAAGCCCCTGTGGTATTGTGCGAAAGATATTCAAGCCTATCTGAAGGCAGCAGATGTTAGACATGATCATTTGCATAGATTTTTACCAGAAATAAATTGAGGCGGCGTTTAACCTACAATAGTAGATCATCACCTAGTATGTCAAAAGGTCTCCCTAATAGAAATAGTAAACAAGCAGAGGTTCCCCCAGGGCCTCACATCTAGAAAAGTTGTTCATATGTGCTATGCTGTGATTTAGTATCTTTTGTCCTGGAGTAGCTAGCGTCTGAGGTGAGGTTACATAACTTTGCTGTTCAAAGATAATGTGTTGTTTGTATGGGTGGTATATTCTTTGTGCTGTCATTCTCTACTTTGTTAAAGTAGATATTACAGTTTATTTTTCCTTTTTTCTGTGATGTGTTAGGTTTTTTTTATGTTTATCTTTGATTATACAGGTGTTCTGCACTTTGCTATGGTGTACCTTGGTTCTCAGCTGTGGTTTCCCCATCTTGGTATTATGCAGAGTACATGTGTGCGTTACTGTAGAACGGGTGGTGATGATGCTCTTGTGGCCGAACACTAGGTGGTGCTCGAGTGCTCGGCCGAGCACCCGAGTGTAATGGAAGTCAATGGGAGAACCCAAGCACTAAACCAGGCACCCCCTGCTCTGCAGAGGGGAGGGTGTCTGGTTCATAGGGGAAGGTGAGAAAATGGTGGCAACACCACTGAAATGGTTTGGGAATAGCATGGGGAGTATGGCTGGATGCATCTTGGACACCGAAGTCGCTGCTATTAACGATGATGTCCGAGTATTACGCCACTTTTACGGAATAATAAAAATAATAAAAACATTGATTTTGGAGGAAATAATGTTAAGAAAAATATATTTACTTGTACGTAAAGCGCAAATGCTGCCGAAAATTACATGGAAGAGGCACTCCGATACAACCGGTATATCACATAAAGGAGGGCCTCATTCACATTGTGGTACAATTGTTCATGACGTGGGACTCCTACACTCATAAAGCCTATGCACAAAGGGAAGGGGCTGCCAAAAATTACAAGGAACAGGCACTTCAATATACCCTTTATTACACATAAAGGAGGGCATCAGACACACCCTTAAAAAAATTATGATTGATGGCTTGCTGCTGACACTCAAAAACAATAGGGGTGATGTGCTGCTGCTCAGCTGACCATCTAAAACATTATGGGTGAGGAGCTGCTGCTGAGCTGACAGTCTAAAAAATTATGGGTGACCTGCTGCTGCTGAGCTGACTGCCTAAAAAATTATGGGTGACATGCTGCTGAGCTGAACGTCTAAAAAACCATGGTTGAGGTGCTGCTGCTTAGCTGACCGCCTAAAATATTATGGGTGACGTGCTGCTGCTGAGCTGACCATCTAAAACATTATGGTTCCGGCCCAGCTGGTGAGCTGACCATCTAAAACATTATGGTTCCGGTCCAGCTGGTGAGCTGACCGTCTAAAACATTATGGTTCTGGGCCAGCTGATGAGCTGACCGTCTAAACCATTATGGTGCAGGGCCTGCTAGTGAGCTGACCATCTAAAAAATTATGGTGCGGGGCCAGCTGGTGAACTTCGAGGGCAGCCTAATAAGCAGTTTCATATGATGTAGGATGAGGAGGAAGAGGACGAGAAGAGGAAGGGGTACATGGGAATACAGTGTATTCCGTACACCCTAAAATCCACATTTAAGGTTCCTTCGTGTTAAGCCGCTGTCCTCTGGTGGAGTCCAGAAGTCAGGGGCAATCCAGGCCTTGTTCATTTTGATAAGCGTCAACCTGTCAGCATTTTCAGTTGACAGGCGGATGCGCTTATCAGTAATTATGCCCCCAGCGGCACTAAATACCCGCTCAGACAAAATGCTGGCGGCAGGGCAGGCCAGCACCTCCAAGGCGTAGATCGCCAGTTCGTGCCACGTGTCCAGCTTAGACACCCAATAATAATACGGCACAGAGGGATCACTGAGGACGTTGACACGGTCAGCTAGGTACTCCTTTACCATCTTCCAAAACTTTTTCCTCCTTGCGACACTAGGCCGCTTATCAGGGTGAGGGTGCTGGCGGGGTGTCATGAAACTGTCCCAGGCCTTTGAGAGTGTCGCCCTGCCTCTGTTAGAACTGCTGCATGTTCCCCTCGTCTCCCCTCCTCGGGTGCCTAAGGAACTACGTACTCTGCCGTCAGTGTTGTCAGCTGGAAATTTCTGGAGCAATTTTTCTACAAGGGCCTTCTGGTATTTACTTGTCCTCTCCACCACAGGAATGAGAGATGAGAAGTTCTCTTTGTAGTGGGGGTCGAGAAGGGTGAACAACCAGTAATCGGTGTTGGCTAATATGCGTATAACGCGAGGGTCACGGGAAAGGCAGCATAGCATGAAGTCAGCCATGTGTGGCAGAGTCCCAACAGACAAGGCTTCACTCTCCTCACCAGGAGGATGACTCTCAATATCTTCCTCCTCCTCGTCCTCTTCCTCCTCTTCAGCCCATCCACGCCAAAGAGATGGTGTAAACGTGCTATGGCTACCCTGTGTAGCGGTGGCAACCGTCTCCTGCTCCTTCTCCTCCAATTCTCGCTGAGAAGACGAACCAAGGGTGGTCTGGCTATCACCCATGTGGCGGATCATGCTGGTGGTGGTCAGGTTGCTGGTGTTTACGCCCCTGCTCATCTTGGTACGGCACAGTTTGCAAATTACAATACGTTTATCATCAGCACTTTCCTCAAAAAACGTCCAGACTGCGGAACACCTAACCCTTGGCAAGGGAGATTGCCATAAGGGGCTGCTCCGGGGAACAGTTGCGGGCCTGGTTGGCGTGGCCTGCCTTCTCCCTCGTCCAGCCTGTTGCGGTGCTGCAGATCCCTCCCCCTCTGTACTGCTGTCCTCGCTCGGCATGCCACCTTCCCAGGTTGGGTCAGCGATTTCATCGTCCACCACCTCCTCTTCCACTTCCTCACTCTGGTCCTTCTCCTGACATGGTGACCTAGCAAGAACCTGACTTAAATGTGTCTCATCCTCATCATCAACCTCTTGAGGCACTAGTTGCCCTTGACTTATTGGCAACTGTGTCTCATCATCATCATGAACCTCGTGAGACGCTACTTGCCGTTCCCCACCGTCATCTTCTTCAGACTGTGGATGCTCATGAGTTTGGGAATCAGGGCACAATATCTCCTCATGTCCCACTTCAAGCAGCCTTGGCGAGAGGCCCAAATCAAGAAACGGCGATGAAAAAAGCTCCTTGGAATATCCGAGTGTGGGATCACTTGTTTGCCCAGACACTGCATGGTGGGAGGAAGGAGGATCAGGGTAAGGATTTGGTTGACCAGACTCTTGGCTACTGAGACTGGACTTTGTGGAAGAGAGGGTGATGCTTAACCGACTAGAAGCATTATCAACTGAAATCCAACCGACTACCTGCTCGCACTGGTGCGGCGACAAGAGTTGCGTCTTGCGCCGCCCTGCAAACTGTGACTTGAATCTAGGAGTTTTGGATGACTTTGTTTCTTGGGCTCTGCCAGCAGGCACATTTTCACCGCACCCAGAGCCATGGCCTCTGCTTTCACCATCAGCAGCAAGCCCACTTCCCCGTCCCTTACTGCTCGCCTTGTGCATATTAAATAATATATATGCAACTTTGTCACAAGTACAGTAGTGCAGATTTTTATGTATGTATTTTAGTGTATGATCAGAAAAATTTCACCGAATGTCAAATATTTAGAATGCGCAAACGTTATACAGCAGACGCAGATGAGGTACTGTGGCTTTGATTAGCGGCAGAAAAAATAGCAACGGATGTCAGGTATATAGACTACAGAAATGTAATAATGCACACGCTGTGCAGGTGGTGTTAGCGTCAGGCAAACTTGCGTTCTTTTGACCCCAAAAGAAAAAAATAAATTGCAGTCAGATATAACAATAGACTTTTGTGTCTTTTTAACAGAACAACTAGCCCTGCCTAGCCAAATCTTATCCATACACTTTCTGTGCCTCCTTGCGCAAACGTTATACAGCAGACGCAGATGAGGTACTGTCAGCTTGATTAGCAGCAGAAAAAATGACAATGGATGTCAGGTATATAGACTACAGAAACATAATAATGCACACGCTGTGAAGGTGGTGTTAGCGTCAGGCAAACTTGCTTTCTTTTTGCTCCAAAAGAAAAAAAAATTGCAGCCAGATATAACAATAGACTTTTGTGTCTTTTTAACAGAACAACTAGCCCTGCCTAGCCAAATCCTATCCCTACACTATCTGTGCCTCCTTGCGCAAACGTTATACAGCAGACGCAGATGAGGTACTGTCGGCTTGATTAGCGACAGAAAAAATAGCAACGGATGTCAGGTATATAGACTACAGAATCGTTATAATGCACACGCTGCGCAGGTGGTGTTAGCGTCAGGCAAACTTGCATTCTTTTTGCCCCAACAGAAAAAAATAAATAGCAGCCAGATATAACAATACACTTTTGTGTCTTTTTAACAGAACAACTAGCCCTGCCTAGCCAAATCCTATCCCTACACTATCTGTGCCTCCTTGCGCAAACGTTATACAGCAGACGCAGATGAGGTACTTTTCCACAGAAGAACTAGTCCTGCCTAGCCAATTTCTCTCCCTACACTATCTGTCCCTCCTTGCAGCAGCTCTCCCTGACTCGGTCTGAGCCGTCACATGTCACCGGGTGCTATATAGCACCCGATGACGCGTTCCCGGCCAGCCAATCACTGTAATGCCAGTAGCCAAGATGGCAATGGCATTACAGTAAATGCCAGTACCTCCCTGCACGCTGATTGGCTTCGTAGCAGCCAAGAAACTTGCGGGGAGGGGACTCGAGCATACACGGTGTTTGGCCGAACACCGCGTGGTCCCGAGCGCCTCCATGCTTAACCAAATACAGTATTCGGCCGAGCGTGCTCGCTCATCACTACTTGTGATACATAACAAGGGCTCAGGTCTCCTTTCTGTGTATACCCCCCATGGACAACCCCTATTATGCATACACCTGTGGCATTGTGGGAAAGATATTCACATAAGCTTTCCTAATAATTTGCATAGATTCCCCCTAGAAATCAAGAATAATGCTCTGTAACTTACAGTAGTAATGATGTCTATCACCTGCTCTTCATTCATAATGATAAAACTTTCAGAGAGAAAAGAGAGACCTTCTGCTACACCAGCCTGTGTTTCTCATCCATATATCTGTGCCTTTAAGGGGGCATTTTTTTTCATTAGGGAGAGCCCGAAAGATGCGCAGTATGTACATATGGATGGTGTTGTCAGTTGAGCCATGCCACTGTGGAATTGTAGCAAAGATATTCATGTTAGCTTTCCCAAGCCTATTCATGGTGTTGAAGTCTAGGGGAAGCCCCTGTGGTATTGTGGGAAAGATATTCTAATTAGCTCTCGCAAGCCTACCTGAAGGCAGCAGATGTTAGACATGATCATTTGCATATATTTTTCCCAGAAATAAATTGAGGCGGCGTCTAGCCTACAATAGTAGATCATCACCTAGTATGTCAAAAGGTCTCCCAAATAGAAATAGTAAACAAGCAGAGGTTCCCCCAGGGTCTTGCATCTTAAAAAGCTGTTTTTATGTGCTATGCTGTGATCCAGGACCTTTTGGCCTGGAGTAGCTATTTGCTGAGATGAGGTTGCTTTACTTTGCTGTTTAAACATGTGCAGTTACTTTGCTATTCAGCTGTTCAAAGATAATGTGTTGTTTGTATGGGTGGTATACTCTTTATGCTGTCATTCTCTAATTTGTTAAAGTAGGTATCATAATTTTTGTTGTCTGTGTTCTGCTTTTTATGTTTGTGTTTGGTTATACAGGTGCTCTGCACTTTGTTATGGTGTACCTTGGTTCTCGTCTGTGGTTTCCCCATCTTGAAAGACTGGTATTATGCTGAGTACATGAGTGCATTACTGTAGAGCAGGTGATGATAATGATGCCCCTGTGGTATCCTATTGTCCTGGTGAAGGAGGCACTGTACCTCTGAAACGCGTAGACATTCTTTCAATAACCTACTATGTCTATGACAGCGCCTAAAGAAAGGATCCAGTCTTCTCTTCTACTATTGAACCCCTGTGGTATCCTGGGAGAGATATGCAAAGGACATTCCTAATCCTATCTGAAGACAGTAGATGCTAGACTTGAACTCAGCATATTTAGGCTGGAAGGCCTCCCATCCTATGGGTTCTGTGGTCTACTTACTCTCAACCTGCACCTGGCTGAAACTTTCAATGGTTCAAGTCTCATTTCTGTACATTTCATATAATGTTTTCTAGTAGGGATGAGCGAACCGAACCGTAACGAACCAGATTCGTCACCGAACCGAATTTTGAGAAAGTTCGTAACAAATCTGGCTAAAATAAGGGCGACGCAAAATATATGCATATTTATTGAGAATGTACGCTAATGTGTTAGAATTCATAAAATGCGTACACATTAGCGAACATTCTCAAATATGCGTATATTTAAGGTTTGGAATATGCCGTATTCCTTACCCTAAATATACGCATATTTGAGAATGTTCACTAATGTGTACACGCATTAGCGTACGCATTAGTGTACATTCTAAAATATGCGTATATTTTGCGTCGCCGTTATTTTGAGCGAACCGAACCGTAACGAACCAGATTCTTAACGAATCTGGTAAAAAAAAAAAACGGCAACGCAAAACTGTACTTTTTTCACAGATTTGACCAGGATACAAGGGATTATTACTCCTATAATCCCTTGTTTCCTGGTTTTCCTTGAAAAAAAAGATGTGTGACGTCACCCACACAGACCAGGAAGTGCCTGAGCGCGCTGACCAGTGCGTCTTCAGACATCCAAGAGAAAGGAGCTCAATAGATAGAGAGGGAAAAGAGATAGATAGATAGATAGATAGATAGATAGATAGATAGATAGATAGATAGTCAAACAAGTAGATAGATACAGGGAGAGATAGAGAAGAAATAGAAAGGGTTAGTGAGAGAAGCAGGAGAGAGGAAGAGAAAGCTAGAGATAGGAGTTAAGGTGATAGATAGGGAAAGAGGCTGAGAAAGCAAGAGATAGGTAGAGATAGGGACAGGAAGTCATATAAATAAAAAAATTGTGACATCTAGGGAGAGATAGGGTGAGAAAAAAAAAAGAGTGAGAGAAAAGAGTCAGGACAGGTAGCATTCCTGTTCCGTGACCGTACATGCTACACGTTGCTGCTCAGCTGGGTGCTGTCAACCCCATTTAGCCACAACAAAAACAGTTTAAAAAAAAACTCCAAAAAAAAGTTATAAACAAATAAAAAATAAAAAAAAATGTAAAAAAAGTTTTAAAAAAAAGATAAAAAAAAGTTATAAAAAAAAATTAAAGTTTAAAAAAGTATAAAAAAAATACATCATTAAATTTTCCCCCACACAATAAAAAAATGTCCAAGCGTCCTACTTCCAGCACTTCCCAGGCAAGGAGTGCAACAGGAGGCGGTGAGGGTAGGAGAAGTGGCAGCACCAGGCCCGGTGGCAGCCGGGGTAACAGGTGTGGCAGCAGGGTGCAGCTGGTCAAGTAAGAACCACACAGCCAGCGGTTCTAGATTGGCTTACCCAATCCTCCAGTTCCACCGCCCAAAGCTCCCAAACGAGGAGTCAAGCATCCGCTGGATCATCTGACACCACCCTTACATGGGACGGTCAGCGAGAGTCCTCTGCCCCATCCCCTGTTATTAGAATGCCACTCTCCTTTGGGGCACCTTCTGCAAGGGAACTCTTTGCAAACCTTGATCTGCCCTTGGAGTCTCTACCACTTTTTAGGGAGGAGGAGGAGGAAGTCCACCAAAGTCAGCGGGTGGAACGTACTGAGACTCCAGAGGAGGTGTTGGCTGTAAGCAGTCAACAGAGCCAGGGAGGGGCATCCAGTGCCACACCTGATATCCTGTCCCAGCCACCGGAGGAAAGTAGCAGTGGTCCTGACTTTGATGATGATGTCGCTGATCGGATGTGGCGCCCTCAAGCAGCATTATCCTCAGCATCATCGGTGGAGGAAATAGAGGTGCCACCGACACAGCAACATCCCACTATTGCAAGCAACCGAGGCACAAGAGGGAGGGGTAGAAGAGAAGCTACCAGGCAGAGATCACCCTCTCAAAGCCTTGGTCCTGAGAGGGCACCCTCAGGCAGCAGTGGCAGTCAACAGGCAGCAAGACCCCCCGTGGCTGTCAGCAAACCACGGTCCTCAGTCGTCTGGCAGTTCTTCCGCCTGGGGAAAGATAAGCACATCAGTTTGTGCCTGCTGTGCAATGAGAGGGTCAGTCATGGTAGGGGTGATAATCTCGGGACAACATCCATGCGAAAGCATATGGAAAGGCAACACCAACAGGCCTGGAAGAACCGTGACCCCAATACCACCTCCTGTCAGGATGCACCATACACTGCAGATCCCATCATGCAGCATCCTCTCAGTGGAACTCAGGGCTCGTCAGCCTCAGTTGCCAGCAGCAGCACAGTGTCACTGCCATGTACACCGCTAATGAGGCAGCAATCCCTGACTGAGTCCATGGGCAGATGTCAGGTGTATTCCAGCAGCCATCCCATGGCCCAGAAACTGAACGGACACCTGGTTAAACTGCTGGTGCTTCAGTCCCTGCCCTTCAACCTCGTGGACTCCCAGCCTTTCAGGGATTTCATGCTGTGTGCGCACCCCAGATGGCGAGTCCCCAGCCGCCACTACATCTCTGGAAAAGCTGTCCCATCACTGCACAGTTATGTGCAGAAAAAGGTGGGCAACTCATTGGGACTCTCGGTGTCCAAGAGTGTGCACCTGAGTGCTGATGTCTGGTCCTCAAATTATGGCCAAGGGCAGTACATGTCTGTTACTGCCCACTGGGTCAACATCCTCCCAGAAGGCCATCAGGAAGTTGGCCCATTCTTGCCACTGTCACCTCCACGTTGCTTTAGTGGGCCAGCAGCGGGAAGTAGAAGTTCTGCCTCCACCACCTTGCAAACATCCGCCGCTTCTACTGCATTACAACCTGCCCCGGTGTCTTACCACCGATGTCAGGCCCGGCGCTCTCAGGCTGTCCTCCATTTGGTGAGCCTGGGTGAAAGGAGACACAGTGGGCAGGAGCTCCTCCGGACCATCAGGGAGGAGGTAGATCAATGGCTGACCCCACGTCAACTAACGGTGGGAAGTGTGGTAGCAGACAATGGGAGGAACATTGTTTCTGCAGTGCAGCAGGGAGGGCTGAGTCATACACCTTGTATGGCACATGTGATAAACCTCATAGTGCACAGGTTTCTTAGATCATTTCCTGCACTACAAGACCTTATGAGGATGTCACGCAGAGTGTGCAAACACTTCAGCCACTCCTACACTGCAAGGAACACCCTGCTCAGGATACAGAGACAGCGCAGTCTGCCCCAACATCGGCTAATCTGTGACGTGCCAACACGCTGGAATTCTGCCCTCCATATGCTGGACCGCCTGTACGAGCAAAGGTCAGCCGTTACAGACTACCTCATGGGGCAATCAGGCAGCTTCACGCCACACTGTGACTTCCAAGTCACACACTGGCAGATGATGCGTGAAGTCTGCCAATTGTTGGTCCCTTTTGAGGACGCGACTTTGTTTGTGAGCAGGAATGACTATGGGATCAACGACATCATCCCACTCGTCCATGTTCTGGAAAGTGCGCTGAAAAGCATCATCAGCGAGGATTCCCAGGCCACCACTCCAAGGCTGAACATCGCCTTGAGCCCAGAGATGGATGTAGTGCAGATGGAGGGTGAGGAGGAGGAAGATGTCCATGCCCAGCCATTCCACACACCGCCACCTGGCTTCTCTGCCTCTCAATCACAGCAGGAGATGGAGGATGAGGTGGTAGAGGAAGCGGAGGAAGACCCCAGCAGACCCTGGAACTATACCGAGGACGGTGTAGAGGAGAGGCGCTCATTGTCCTTGGTGCAGATGGCAAGGTGCCTGCGGGAGTATCTGACGAGTGACAGCCGGATTGTGGACATCCGCCAGAGGGACCAATACTGG
>ONZH01000820.1:0-54370 GCA_900303285.1 Rhinella marina
CTGAACGTCACTTTAAAAAACGTCATTTTCTCTCTTTCTCTCTTTTGTCTGGGTTGCAATTAAGCAGACCACGTCTGCCTAATCTAATAGTTTCCGTGTAATTGCTCCATACTGCACGTCTTTTTTACTCTCTCTCCAAACAATTTTTCCGGATAGGTGCCGTATACGGTATTAAACTCAGAAGAGTACATACCGTACCGGTTGATGCTACAGTTTTTACAAATCCATTCCGGCTGTTGTCACCACAACACAAGCTAGCCCAGGGGGCACTCCTCTGGCTCTTCCAGCTCAACCTCCTTCCCCCCAGCCTGCCCCCCCACCTATAGGTTCTCTCTCCAAACAATTTACCCGGATAGGGGACGTATTAGATATTGTACTGATGTTTTTTTTGGTTCTTCTTTTAATTGCCTCCTGACCTGTGATAGGCAGAGCATGGACACGTCCCCTTAGCTGCAGTAGGAAAGACACTCCCCTGGCTAGAGCAAGCTCTTTTTCCTTTTCCGTGGTCGAAAAATCCATGAAATATATGGTCCCAAGATAGGGGACGTATACGATTTTAAACTGAGAAGAATCAATACCGTACCGGTTGATGCTAGAGTTTTTCCAAATCCATCCGGCTGTTGTCACCACCACACAATCTAGCCCAGGGGGCACTTCTCTGGCTCTTCCAGCTCAACCTCCTTCCCCCAGCCTGCCCCCCACCTACAGGCCCTCTCTCCAAACAATTTACCCGGATAGGGGACGTATTAGATATTGTACTGATGTTTTTTTTGGTTCTTCTTTTAATTGCCTCCTGACCTGTGATAGGCAGAGCATGGACACGTCCCCTTAGCTGCAGTAGGAAAGACACTCCCCTGGCCAGAGCAAGCTCTTTTTCCTTTTCCGTGATCGAAAAATCCATGAAATATATGGTCCCAAGATAGGGGACGTATACGATTTTAAACTGAGAAGAATCGATACCGTACCGGTTGATGCTAGAGTTTTTACAAATCCATCCGGCTGTTGTCACCACCACACAAGCTAGCCCAGGGGGCACTCCTCTGGCTCTTCCAGCTCAACCTCCTTCCCCCCAGCCTGCCCCCCACCTACAGGCCCTCTGTCCAAACAATTTACCCGGATAGGGGACGTATTAGATATTGTACTGATGTTTTTTTTGGTCCTTCTTTTAATTGCCTCCTGACCTGTGATAGGCAGAGCATGGACACGTCCCCTTAGCTGCAGTAGGAAAGACACTCCCCTGGCCAGAGCAAGCTCTTTTTCCTTTTCCGTGATCGAAAAATCCATGAAATATATGGTCCCAAGATAGGGGACGTATACGATTTTAAACTGAGAAGAATCAATACCGTACCGGTTGATGCTAGAGTTTTTACAAATCCATCCGGCTGTTGTCACCACCACACAAGCTAGCCCAGGGGGCACTTCTCTGGCTCTTCCAGCTCAACCTCCTTCCCCCCAGCCTGCCCCCACCTACAGGCCCTCTCTCCAAACAATTTACCTGGATAGGGGACGTATTAGATATTGTACTGATGTTTTTTTTGGTTCTTCTTTTAATTGCCTCCTGACCTGTGATAGGCAGAGCATGGACACGTCCCCTTAGCTGCAGTAGGAAAGACACTCCCCTGGCCAGAGCAAGCTCTTTTTCCTTTTCCGTGGTCGAAAAATCTATGAAATATATAGTCCCAAGATAGGGGACGTATACGATTTTAAACTGAGAAGAATCATACTGTACCGGTTGATGCTAGAGTTTTTCCAAATCCATCCGGCTGTTGTCACCACCACACACGCTAGCCCAGGGAGCACTCCTCTGGCTCTTCCAGCTAAACCTCCTTCCCCCCAGCCTGCCCCCCCACCTACAGGCCCTCTCTCCAAACAATTTACCCGGATAGGGGACGTATTAGATATTGTACTGATGTTTTTTTTGGTTCTTCTTTTAATTGCCTCCTGACCTGTGATAGGCAGAGCATGGACACGTCCCCTTAGCTGCAGTAGGAAAGACACTCCCCTGGCCAGAGCAAGCTCTTTTTCCTTTTCCGTAGTCGAAAAATCCATGAAATATAGGGTCCCAAGATAGGGGACGTATATGGTATTAAACTGAGAAGAATCAATACCACAAATGCCCCAGTAGGAGAATTTGGGGTAATGGTGGGATTAGGCAGCCTCAGAGGCATCTATGCATGCTGCCCCTGCTGTTTCCTGTCCATTTCCGTGGTGTTTCCATCATTTTCTGAGGTTTCCAGGATTTCACCCAGCCTTCCCTAGGCAGAGCCTTGGTCCCCTGCAAAAATGCTCGAGTCTCCCATTGACTTCAATGGGGTTCGTTATTCGAAACGAGCACTGGAGCATCGGGAAAAGTTCGACTTGAATAACGAGCACCCGAACATTTTAGTGCTCGCTCATCTCTAATGGCAAATAACGCTACAAATAGTTATTTTAAACTAACTACCCCACAAACATAGATTCACAGTTTGTTTGGAAAGTCAACTTCACTGACTACGTTAGCACAATATCACACTTTTCTGTTTGGATGGCGAATAACGCCACAAATAATTATTTTAAACTAACAACCCCACAAACACGGATTCACAGTTTTTTTGACAAGTCAACTTCACTGACTACGTTATCACAATATCACGCTTTTCTGTTTGGATGGCGAATAACGCCGCAAAGAGTTATTTTAAACTAACAACCCCACAAACACGGATTCACAGTTTTTTTAGCAAGTCAACTTCACTGACTACGTTAGCACAAAATCACATTTTTCTGTTTGGATGGCGAATAACGCCGCAAATAATTATTTTAAACTAAGAACCCCACAAACACGGATTCACAGTTTTTTTGGCAAGTCAACTTCACTGACAACGTTAGCACATTATCACGCTTTTCTGTTTGGATGGTGAATAACGCCGCAAATAGTTATTTAAAATAAACAAACCCACAAACACGGAATCACAGTTTTTTTAGCAAGTCAACTTCACTGACTACGTTGGCACAATATCACGCTTTTCTGTTTGGATGGCGAATGACGCCGCAAATAGTTATTTTAAACTAACAACTCCACAAACACGGATTCACAGTTTTTTTAGCAAGTCAACTTCACTTACTACGTTAGTACAATATCACGCTTTTCTGTTTGGATGGTGAATAACACCGCAAATAGTTATTTTAAATAAACAACCCCACAAACACGGATTCATAGTTTTTTTGGCAAGTCAACTTCACTGACTACGTTAGCACAATATCACACTTTTCTATTTGGATTGCGATTAACGTCGCAAATAGTTATTTAACACTAACAAGCCTAGAAACACGGATTCACAGTTTTTTTGGCAATTCTACTTTACTGACTATGTTAGCACAAATTCACGCTTTTCTGTTTGGATGGCGAATAACGTCGCAAATAATTATTTAAAACTAACAACCCCACAAACACGGATTAACAGTTTTTTTAGCAAGTCAACTTCAGTGACTACGTTAACACAATATCACGCTTTTCTTTTTGTATGGCGAATAACGCCGCAACTATTTCTTTCACATTTACAAGCTGCCAATCACAGATTATATATGTTTTTACCCAAACATAACCCAAAAGATATTTTTTTAAATGTTTTTTTTATTATTATTATTATTTTTTTATTTATTGAATAACGCCGCAAATAGTTATTTTAAACGAACAACCCCACAAACACGGATTGACAGTATTTTTGGCAAGTCAACTTCACTGACTACGTTAACACAAGATCACGCTTTTCTGTTTGGATGGCGAATAATGCCGCAAATAGTTATTTTAAACTAACAACCCCATAAACACGGATTCACTGTTTTTTTGGCAGGTCAACTTCACTGACTACGTTAGCACAATATGATGCTTTTCTGTTTGGATGGCGAATAAAGCCGCAAATAGTTATTTAAAATGAACAAACCCACAAACACGGATTCACAGTTTTTTTGGCAAGTCAACTTCACTGACTACGTTAGCACAATATCACGCTTTTCTGTTTGGATGGCGAATAACTCAGCAAATAGTTATTTAAAACCAACAAACCCACAAACACAGATTCACTTCTTTTTTGGCAGTATGGCGAATAACGCCGCAACTATTTCTTTCACATTTACAAGCTGCCAATCACAGATTATATATGTTTTTACCCAAACATAACCCAAAAGATATTTTTTTTAATGTTTTTTTTTATTATTATTTATTTATTTTTTTTAATTTTTTATTTATTGAATAACGCCGCAAATAGTTATTTAAAATGAACAAACTCACAAACATGGATTCACAGTTTTTTTAGCAAGTCAACTTCACTGACTACGTTAGCACAATAACACGTTTTTCTGTTTGGATGGTGAATAACGCCGCAAATAGTTATTTAAAAATAACAAACCCACAAACACAGATTCACAGTTTTTTTTGCAATTCTACTTTACTGACTATGTTAGCACAATATCACGCTTTTCTGTTTGAATGGCGAATAACGCCGCAAATAGTTATTTAAAACTAACAACCCCACAAACACGGATTTACATTTTTTTTAGCAAGTCAACTTTACTGACTACGTTAGTACAATATCACGCTTTTCTGTTTGGATGGCGAATAACACCGCAAATCATTATTTAAAACTAACAACCCCACAAACACGGAGTTACAGTTTTTTTAGCAAGTCAACATTACTGACTACGTTAGTACAATATCACGCTTTTCTGTTTGGATGGTGAATAACACCGCAAATAGTTATTTTAAATAAACAACCCCACAAACATGGATTCATAGTTTTTTTGGCAAGTCAACTTCACTGACTACGTTAGCACAATATCACGCTTTTCTGTTTGGATTGCGAATAAAGCCGCAAATAGTTATTTAAAATGAACAAACCCACAAACACGTAGTCACAGTTTTTTTGGCAAGTCAACTTCACTGACTACGTTCGCACAATATCACGCTTTTCTGTTTGGATGGCGAATAACTCAGCAAATAGTTATTTAAATCGAACAAACCCACAAACACAGATTCACAGCTTTTTTTGGCAATTCTACTTTACTGACTATGTAAGCACAATATCTCGCTTTTCTGTTTGGATGGCGAATAACGCCGCAAATAATTATTTAAAGCTAATAACCCCACAAACACGGATTTACAGTTTTTTTAGCAAGTCAACTTCACTGATTACATTAACACAATATCACGCCTTTCTGTTTGTATTGCGAATAACGTCGCAACTATTTCTTTCACATTTACAAGCTGCCAATCACAGATTATATATGTTTTTACCCAAACACAACCCAAAAGATATTTTTTAAATTTTTTTTTAATTATAATTTTTTTTAAATTTTTTTAATTTTTATTTTTATTTTTTTTAGTGTACCCCAAACAAGGCTCTGGCCCTCTTACTGCACTGCAAAAAGCGACACTAATGGTGCTTCTTTGAATAAAGCACCCCAAAACGGCCTTTAGAACAGAGTGCAGTCCTGTATAACAGGCTAACCCCTATGCCCACTCACTGCTGCTCAGTGTACCAGAATAGCGATTTCACTGCCTGATTTTCTGTCTAGAAATCGTCCCTCTCCTGTCCCTGCAATTCAGATTATGTATCCCTCATCTCCTCATTTCTTTTCTTTAGTTTTTCTTTCACTTGCCCTATCTCTACTGACATCTGTCTCTGGTCTTAAATCAATAGCAAATGGCGGATTCCAGCGCAGCAGAGCTATTTATAGGGCTGGCTAGCTGCTAATTGGCTTCATGTCTGCATGTGATCGCATTGTGGGTGTGGGCTTCTTTGTCCCAGAAATCCTTCCCCCATGTCATGCCATGTGTTTGCGGCCATTTTAGGAAAAAAAAAATTGTTACTTAGAATTGCCATGAAATTCGCTTTTGTTGCTTATCGAATTTTTCATGAAATTCGTAACGAATTCCACTTCGTCAGCTTTGATTCGCTCATCTCTAACTATAACCTGTAATATTATTACACCTCAGAAATACATCCTGGCCCCTGTTGAACTCTTTTAGTAAGTTCACCATAACCACCTCCTTAGTCAGAGAGTTCCGTAGTCTCACTTCTCTTACAGTAAGGAATCCCTTCTATGTTTGTGTAGAAACTTTCTTTTCTCTAGTCGTGGAGGACAGTACAAGACAGCAAGACAAACCTGAAGTTTTTTAGGTTGGCTTTGCATAAATCCAGTAAAATGTCATGCAGTGTGAGAAAAAGCATGAGGGAGGAAGAAGAAATATGTTCACATGACACTGAGAGGAAGTGAGGGGAGGGCTTGTGCTGATTGGCTCACAGGCTGACAGTCTGGATGAGCCAGTCAGTGCTGCAGCAGTCAAGGAGGCGCCCTTGCAGAACAAGCAGAATGTTATTATGTGTTGGGTTGTGAATAAAGATGGATAGGTCTATGCAGTGTCTGACAGAAAACGATCTTAAGGACAGTGTACAGTCACAATCAACAGTTTAGAGAAAGGTTAGAAAGAAGAATATTTGTGTAGCATAGGGAAAAGTAGGAAAAGCTGAGTGAGGAGCTGAGGCTGGGTGTGCTAGACAGTCCCTCCTAGCACAGCTGCAGCTGATGCTGAACCTCAAAAGCAGCTACTTGCAAGAACATTTCTTCTTATTTTCCCATCTGAACAGAAGTAAAGCTTTTTTTTTCAAAACCTGAGTTCAAGTGTTGGTGATAGGGGAATAAGCTCATATATAACACACATTTTACAATTTAGAGGGTAGCATTTTACATCTCATTGAAAAGACCTGAAATAATAGTCCAAAATCTGTGACAGATCATCTCCAGACAGTTCAAGTTTTAGTTTTTTTTGGGGTGTGGGGAAGGAAGGGGGGGATAGCAATACAATGCATGTTTTACAGAGGGTAGCGTTTTAAAAGTCAGTGAAAACACCTGAAGTAGTAGACCAAAATCTGGGACAGGGCATCTCCAGACAATTCAAATGTGTTTTTTTTGTTTTGTAATTTTACAATCCAGAGGATAGCATTTTAAATCTCACTGCAAACACTGTAAATAGTAGTCTGAAAACTGGTACAGGGCATGGCCACACAGTTCCAGTATTTATTTTTTTCAGCAATAGCAATTTAATTGTACAATGCACCCCCCTTCCCTCCTCCACTTTATGTTCATGTGCATATTGTTTATGCTAACTAGATAATGTATGTTAAAATGGCACTTGACTCATTGTTTCCCTGATCTTATGATGTAATGTCATTTATAAGTGCTTTCAATAAAAATGTTTTAAAATAATTGTACAATGCATGTTTTTCAATCCAGAGGGTAGCCTTTTAAATCTCTGATTGAAAACACTGTAAATAGTACGCCAAACTATTTTACACGGGACCTCCATGCAGTACAAGTGTTTTTTGGTTTTTTTTATACAATGCGTGTTTTACAATCCAGATGGTACCATTTTAAATCTCTGAGTGAAAGCACCGGAAATAATACTTAGAAATCTAGGACACGGTATCTTCAGACAGGTCAAGTGTTTTTTTTGTTTTGCAAAAATACCAATATAATAAAATAATGCATGTTTCACATTCCCGAGGGTAGCTTTTTAAATCTCAGTGAAAACACAGTAAATAATAGGCTGGAAAATTTTACAGGGCATATCCATACAGTTGAAGGATTTTAAAAAAAGAATAGCAATACAAGTGTGCAACATGTGTTTTACAATACAGAGGGTAGTGTTTTAAATCTTTGAGTGAAAACACCTGCAATAGTAGTCCAAAATCTGTCAGGGCATCTCCAGACAGGTCAAGTGTTGGTGTGGTGATGGGGATAAATAATCTCATAGTATGTTAACAACTTGTGTTTTACACTAGAGAAAGCTTTTTTTCTGAATCAGCATATTTAATGCACATAAAACATTAAGCCCAATTTTGTTAGTGACACCTATGCTGCATGATTTCCAAGGTCAATTGTCAGGAGCAGTGTCTTCAGTGTATTTGTAGAAAATGAATTACATTGTGCCTCTCTGTCTTTGAGTTCTAGAAAACAGACTTGCAAACTGTTCCATACTTTGCATGACTGTACATTAGGCCCAATGTCAGGAATATGGAAGGGTTCCAAACAAAAGACCCAGGAATAAGCCTTGTACTCTCAGAACCAGAATGTGAGTAGTAGCAGCATCATCTATCCGGCCAAGAAACAGTAATAGTAGTAGGCTGCAGTTCTCCCTGAAAGGCACAACCATTATCACCAAGGAGAAAGAGGATGAAATTATGGATTGGATGGTTCATTCCGCCTCTCAGTCACAGCAGGATGATTTGGAGGTGACTTATGTGCCTTGAAGCCAGGGTTCACCGCATTTCTCCTGTTCCTACTCCTTGTAACCCCAGAGAAGCCTTTCAGTGGAGTTTTCTTTGTCTTCACTGCTCCTTCCTAGTGGGGGTGCCTTCTTTTTCCTAAAAAAAAAATGACAAATCAATACTGCACAGATAGTCAAGAGAGTCTACCTGTTGGTTACTTCTGGGAGAGCAGTCATTGTTTGAAGTGTCTTGAGGAGGAGGTTCAGGAGGAAGTGGGTGTCCCTCATGAATAGCTGAGTTGGTGGTGATAATAGAGACAGCAGTTGCCACAGTATTGGTGGTGGTGGCAACCACAATGGTAGTTGGGCAAATATAGAGCAGGAAATTGGAAGGGGGCCAAGGAGCCCACAATGATATATTACAGTTTGATAAAAGTGGCAGGGAGGGTGAGGACTGCAATGATGATTGGGTGTTGGACAGGACCTGGGAGAGAGATCAGGGTGCTGAAGAGCAGGAGGAGGCTGGTGTCGGCAGCAACAATAAAGACCAGAGCAATGTAGGGCCATATCCTCCCAAAGAACTGCCAGGGCCATACCTGCTTCAGGAACGGATGATGCCGCTGACACTGTGGGTGCATTAGGCCCAAAATATGCCAGACCTAAGCCAAGCTCAGCTGTCACTAGCTCTGTGCTTGTATCTCTAATTTGGTAGTTTTTCTCCATGCGGACAGAAGCATTGCCCTGCGCAAGAACTGCAAGAGTAAAATATGCCATGTGCAGTCAAACACAAGCATATGCAGCACAGTGCTATTGAACAACATGAAGCAAGATCACCCCATCTTGTGAGGAAACAGAGGTGGCAGCAAACTACCGAAATAAGAGTTTCCTCCTTCTACCGGTTTCCCTTGTGGCAGCTGGGCTTCATCCATGGGCAGTACGGTGTCTGTGACATCATTGTCATCACTTTCTGCCTCTCCGGTTCAGACTTCTACTCCGCTCCATCATCAGCCATCGATAATGGCATACCTGGCAAGGAAAATTTAAACGCATAGCAATCCACTGGTGCGTAAGCTTAATTCCCACCTCTCCTGCACCATTTAGTAGAGTCTGCTGCCTTTAGGGAGCTGATGGCATGTGCTCAGCCTGACTGGAAGATAGCTGGCATTATTTCTCCCAAAAAGCCATTCCTGCCTTGTACAGTCACATGGCAGAAAATTTGGGCTGCTACTTGTGGTTCTCAATGTGTCGCAAGGTGCACACCATGATCACACCTGGGCAGGGACAGTACATGTCTTTCATGGCCCGCTGTGTCAGTGTTTTTTGTGGCAGCAGTGAGGCAGCACACTAGCAACAAGGCCAAGTCCTTTTGACCACCCCCACTTATCTACCTCCTCCATGGACCCATAACAGAGTGGGCAGGGGGGGCAGCAGCAGTGGCAGTAAAGCTGTGTTCCCATCACTGTTTGTTGAAGCCTGTATTTTGAGCATCCATAAAGCCTCTATCAGACGGTCAGTATTTGATCATTAATTGTAAGCCAAAAGCAGGAGTGGGTCCAAAACAGAGACAAAATGTAATAGAAATATTTGCATCTCTTCTGTGTTTTGGACCCTTTGACACGGTCAGTATTTGGGCAGTATTTGATCAGTATTTGTAAGCCAAAAGCAGGAGTGGGTCCAAAACAATGAAGAGATGCAGATATTTCCTTTTTGTCTCTGTTTTGGACCCACTCCTGCTTTTGGCTTACAAATATCAATCAAAGACTGATTTTGTGTATTTATTCATTTTATGCGCTTATATAGCGCTGACATCCCCAGCGCTTTACAAAAATCATCATCCAACTGTCCCCAGTGGAGCTAACAATCTAGGTTCCCTATCAGTATGTCTTTGGAGTGTGGGAAGAAACCCCCAAAAACACAGGGAGAACATACAAACTCAATGCAGATGTTGTCCGAGGTCAGATTCGAACCTAAGACCCCAGCTCTGCAAGGCACCGGTGCAAACCGCCGAGCCACCATGCTACCCATGCAAAATACTGACCATGTAAAAGAGGCCTTATGCTCAACTTACGTCAGTTTTGACAATTTATATCTGAAATCAAGGAAAAAAAAGTATTTGTAAGCCAAAAACAGAAATGGGAGCAAAACAGAGACAAAAATGAAATATTTGCATCTCTTCATTATTTTGGACCCACTCCTGCTTTTAGCTTACAAATACTGATCAAATATGACCGTGTGAAAGAGGCCTTATGGATGCTCAAAATACAGGATCCTTTTTTCTGTTCTTCTGACAGATAAGAAGAACATAAAATTAAATGGTGATGTCAACACCGACAAACAGGGATAATAGTGGCCCCATAACAGAGTGAGGATGGGGTCTAACAGCAGTGGCAGTAACAGGGACAATAAGTAGTCCAGGCAATCTTGGATAATGAGTGACAGAGTGCAGTCCAAGTATTCCACCTGCTGGTTCAGGTCCATGTCCTGCTGCATGTCCTGCTGGGTGGTTTCTTAAAGGGGTTCTCCAGAAATAAGGAAAATGAAAATACTTAAATATTACTTTATTATAAATATATTCCTAAATACCTTTAATTAGTTATAATTGTTCATTTTGTCTAGGGAGCAATCATCAGGGGAAACAAAATGGCAGCCATCTTATTAGTACACAGAGAACCTGTCCTAATAACACAGGAGGATACGTTACTTCAGAGCACTGAGCCAAAGAGCTGCCTCATCTTCTTCTATGATCCTGAATATAGTTTAATATTATGTTCAGCTAAATCTCTGTAGAAATGGAGTTCATGTGGAGGCATGAAGTACAGAAAGGAGAATGGGGGTGATGTAGATAATGTGCTGCAGTTCTTGTGTGCAGTCTCCATTACCGCAGTCTGTCCTGTCAGTCCTCTCTGTGATTAATGTCTCCTCATGAACTCTACAAGCAGAGCAGAGAATGAGGCAGCTCTTCTAGCTCAGTGTTGTGAAGTAACTTGCCCTCCTGTGTGATTAGGGTTTTTGTGTATTAATAGGATGCAGCCATTTTGTTTCTCCTAATGATTGCTCCCTAAACAAAATGAACCATTATAACTAATGAAAGGTATATGGGAATATATTTACAATAAAGTAATATTTAAGTATTTTCATTTTCTAAATTCCCAGAGAACCCCTTTAAGTAGGCGGCTGAAGAAAACTGCTCATAGACTACAAACTGAAGTTGTTGCATATGGGGCTGGTGCTGATCCTGCTCCCCCTTCCCCCACCAGTCATGGCAATGGAGTGGGAGCGCAGAGGGTCCCCCGGTCAGACTTTACTGAGGACCGGCAATGGCGCTTGTAGGCAGCGACCAACTGACCGAGAGCATATCTAATAGTCCTTTTTTGTGCTCCTCTCAGAAGGTCTAAAAAATCCCCCCATTTTTGCCCAGTATTGAGGGTCTAACAATGTGGATAGGCAGTAGTCATTCCTCTGCCAAATCCTAACAATGCAGCTGTCACTTCGCAAATATGACAGCGTGCATCTGGCCATTTGTGCAAGGGACTCAGAGGGCCTCCATCCTCCATCTCCACTGCATACTGTCTGGGTCATCTGCGTTCTGGTCCTCCCACTCGTATTCCTCTCCTGTTACTTAGGCAGATAAACTACCTAGTTAGATATAAAATCCCTAGGCGTTTATGTCCTCCTCCTCTGCCAGTTCATCCTCCTCAGGGCTCAGATGGCCATGAAATGGAAGTGTCACGTCTTCTGTCCCCTGGCCAATCAGATTTGTCTGTATCCCCTACAGGAAATTAAGAAGTGGAATGAAAACATTCATCCCGTAGTTCATCAACTGACAAATAAAGTGTCCTAATGCGGAAGTTACAACGGGGAGTAGACCTGTCCATCTGCCACATTGAGAAATTGTTGACCACCTTACTCTGTTAATACAGGAGCAAGGGTGGAAATATAGCATATCAGACAATGTTCGGAAAGACCATTTTGCCTTTGCAGCTCAAGGAGAGCACAGTAAGAGTGGCTGAAGCGCATGCAGATTTTCCTGGACATTTGCTCTTGCAGTTCAATGGAAGATTTGAAGAACTGGGTGACAACGAGATTGAATACGTGCGCCATGCATGGTGCATGGGTCAGCCCTCCTTGACACAGCGCAGACAAAATGTTCTTCCTGTTATCAGTAACCATGGTTCCTATGTCCAGTTGGCAGGGAGACAGCCAGTGTTTGATTTTTTTATTGATGACACTGAGCAGTTCCTCCCTGGTGTGGCTCCGTTCACCAAGGTTGACCAGGTGCAGAACTGAGCAGCACATTGGCACAGAAATCCAAGCATAACAATGTAGAGACAGCATCACCTGGCCAAGTTGCTGGTGTGCCTGGTCCAGAACCACATTTACCCAGTGGGTTATGAATGACATATATTGTCCTTGACCATTTTTACAACTCTATACATCAGACACAGAGAAGCCCAAGGACTGGCCTACCTTCTGCTGAATGTAAGTGTGCAGGGCTAACTGGGAATGTGACAGCAATTCAACAAGATGCACACAATGATATATTAGTCCGTCCTTTAACACTGAGGCACAGTAATTCTATGTATAAACTAACAAATTAACTGGGAATGTGGCAATAGTTCAACAAGATGCACAGAGCAATATATTACACCTCCCTTTAATACTGAGGTACAGTAATTCTATGTATAACTAACAAATTAACTGGGAATGTGGCAGCTGTTCAACAAGATGCACACAGCAATATATTACACCACCCTAAAGTACTTAGGCACAGTAGTTCTATATATAGACTAACAAATTAACTGGGAATGTGGCAACAGTTCAAGAAGATGCACACGGTGATATATTACACTGTCCTTTAATACTGAGGCATAGTAATTCTACGTATAAACTAACAAATTAACTGGGAATGTGACAGCAGTTCAAGAAGATACATATGGTGATATACTGTATTACACTGTCCTTTAATACTGAGGCACAGTAGTTCTATGTATAGACTAACAAGTTAATTGGGAATGTGGCAACAGTTCAACAAGATGCACATAGAGATATATTAGACTGCCCTAAAGTACTTAGGCACAGTAATTCGATGTATAAATTAACTAGGAATGTGGCAGCAGTTCAACCAGATGCAGATGGCGATTACACTCAACCTGCATTCTCCCTATGTTCTCCCTACAGTCTCTAAAAACTCTCCCTATGATCTACCTACATTGTCCCTGCATTGCCCCTAACCCCTTTCAAGTCAAGGGCCTGAGCTGCAATACCAAGCACAGCCTCTATACAATGTACAGTGCTGTGCTTGGTAAGCGCCCTGGAGGCCCTAGGTCATCAATATTATTTCACAGATAACTTCCTAAATTATGATTTTATTTTATTGTATGTGAGCAGCACATTCCAATATCGTTGAAATAAGGTTGTCAAGATTAAATATTTAGTTGGATGTGAACTTTTTTAACTTCTTATACTATTAAGGTTGCAATTGTAGCTATATTACCATTACCTGTTGACTGTTATAAAGGGGTTAATTGGAGTATTATCTGTGTAACTGTATATAATACCAGTATATGATTTTGTACTCACCCAACATTCTTTATTTTAGGGAAATACTAATTGGTGTAATGTAGCTGGATGTTGTAAAATAAATACATTTTTACTGACCACATAAAAACTACACTGAAATACATAATAATCTTTGTCTTTGTTGTAGGACCAAACTGTTTTGCAGAAACTGTTGTTATCCCAGCTGGAAGAGAAATAAAAACTGATGAATGCACTATATGCCACTGTACCTATGAAGAAGGCACCTGGAGAATTGAAAGACAAGCATTATGCACTAGACATGAATGCAAACAGATATAAATTTTTAAAAACAGGATAAAACTCAGTGGTATCAATGGACTTATGGCAACGGACAATCTGGAAGTAACACATGACAAAAAGTAAAATGACAAAAAAAAGGTTCCTACCATTGTATTTCTTTTTCATAAAATGTAAGATATAAGAATTTTGGAGAAAAAAAGATATAGATTTCTGTCTGAATAAATGTGTATTTTTCACAGTAATTACTTAACTACACTAAATATTTCATGTATCTATAAATCCCTACAGATCAATAAATGTTTTATATACATAATAAAATTAAAATGCTATGCATTTATTGAGTTTTAGTACCCACATTTTATATGAAATAAAAGTCCATATGAACATCAAAATATACAAAAAATTAAAAGTCCGTATTAACACAATTTGTATTTGTTTTTACGATACAAAATGTATTCAATTTTTTTATGTCAAAGTTAATGTTAGACTAAACTTTCTAGTGTTTCTCTAGATTTAGTTGTTTAGTTTTAATTGGTCATGAACATGTAATTTATTAAAATAATTCCTTATTATTAAGCAAATGACAGCATCACCTACTTGTTCATTCTAAAGTGACTGTGCATATATTTTAAAGAGCACCTAACTTCATCCTGACTTGCTGGCTGAACAAAGTGAGGATAAGTGGTCTCACAAGATTAAGAATAACTTACAAAATCATGCTGCAGCAAACAGTCTGCAATGTTTGGACAGCATTAGAGTAGGAAAAAACACATCACCTTTAGATATAAGCCAAACAGTCAAAACAGGGGGTGGGGACAAGAATAAAATAGTGCATTACTCAGAGGAGCAGTGGGATTTATCTGATACACATACATTTCATGTTCTTTCAAGTTGTCTTTAAAGCGAATGTGTCATCAGAAAATGACTCATTACAGTATTTAAATCACATTTTTTTGTTTAACATATCTTTAAAGGATTTTTGATTATGTTATTTTAAATTTTCCATGTCAATATTAGAGATGAGCGAACTTTTAAAAAGTTCGATTCGGCTGATTCAAAAAATTTTACAAAAAAATTAGCTTTGTGACGAATTACTTTGCCATGAAGTGCATTTTTTTGTAAGTAGTGGGTGCAGTGACAGGGAGCTGCGATAGTGCCGCCCTGTCATTGTACCCCTCAGAAGCCACGTTCATACATGATCACAGCATCTGAGTGTAAAAAAAGTGTAAAATTAACATTAAAAAAATAAAATCCATATTTACCTCCTCCATTTGCTCCCGACAGGCTGGCTGCCGCCATCTTGCTTGAAGATCAGGCGCGAAATCTCGCGCAGTGCGAGATTACGTCGTCACCACGCACGGGATTTTGGCCGAGACCTTCAATCAAGATGGCGGCTGGTGGCCCATCGCGAGAAAATGGAGGTGGGTGGTAAGTATGGATTTTTTTGTTTTTTTAAACTTTTTCAGGTTAAATCAATTCGCTGACACGAAGCACGAGAGAATTCGGCTTACATTTAAACAAAAACCATAAAGTTTTTGCACTGGCCACTAAGCCTAATAATAGGTGCCACTTATTGGTCTCTACCGATCACTTTAATGCAGTTATTTACCATTGTAAATCTGCCTGTAATGATAAAGAGACATCACCTCGGTGTACACATACGACAGTATCCAAGATTGACAGTAGGTGATTGTCAGAGCTTATCTATTTTTTTTTCCTTGTACAATCACTTCTGCACAGGTCACAGAACATGCCTAGAAAACTCTCCCATAGAAGTCAATGAGGTCCCCTCCTGACCATTGTGTTTATGAACAATTTTTTTAATGCTTTGTAAATGCTGTCAAGAACAGCTCATACAAGATGGCAGCCTCCATAATAATGTCAAGGAAATAGAATTAAAAAAATCTGTAATCAGAAAATAAAAACAGATTAGAACAAAGGATATGTGCTGCCTTCTGGTTTTAATTGGCAGATAAAACTTTGGTGACACAACTGTTTTACAATGAAACTACTATAGCGGTGAAGTCATATTAGCTTTTTGTTTGTATGTAATTAAATAGTTGGTGACAATGAGATAGGAGGTAGTTGCTACAAAATGATTAGTATGTTATTGGAAGATCACATGGGCACCACTGCTGTGCATGTGAAATGCTCAGCAGGTAAATAGCTATAATTGTGTCGCACTCCAGTAATGTCATATCCCGACTGTTTTAACCCTGATATACTTCAAAAAGATACAGTAATAGCCAGGGTGTAACTACTGCCATAGCAGCAATATTGGTTTCTATGGGGAAAACAGAGACAGGGGAACCTGGGACACCTGTCCTGGCCCTGCACACAGTGACCTGATGCTACCTGTGATCAGAATGTTGTGTGAGGCAGGGACATCATTAAAGAGTTTGTGTGCATTTTGGTTACAGGCTCTGGTTATTTTCTTTTTCGCTCATCTTTGCATTCAGCCAACAGTGAAACTTCTTTCAGATGTCGGGTCAAGAGGAGAGAAAGGGGTAAGGCTCCTGACTGGGGATGAGCGAACTTGTGTTTCAAGTTTGGCGTCCAAGGTTCAGGTCATCTAAGAATTACGTTATGCATTCCGCTACCACGGACCATAATTTATGGGGACTGGCAGAGATCCAGCCACATTCCAGCAAATATGCAGAGAATCCAGCAAATATGCATGCAGCAGTTTTCTTTTGATCAGCATATTTGTCGGAATGCGGCAGGATCTCTGCCAGTCCTCATTATAGTGACTTGGCCGGACAGAGCCTTACAAAGCCTTATAGCCTGCTGGATCTCTGATGGTAGTGTGCAACTAGCCTAAGTTTACAACCACACAGTCAGGTTTACTGATGCAGTTTTAAAAGCCACTCCTAATTATGGCATCTAAAACTGCATCAGGAAACCTGGCCATGTGTCAGTACCCTAACAGGATCTACCTTATGTAAAGACTGAATGGAAGCTCGAACACAGAAGGTCAGTATATGTGTAAGTGCAAAGTGTATATTTGTGCTTGATTTTTGCGCATATAATGTGCAACAGTTTAAGGAATGCAATCCAAAGGCCAAAATAATAAAAAAACGATACACCAACTCGTACACCAACATCCTCGTGATCAATGATCCCTGTCCATCTAGATGAGGCAGGACTATAAAAGCAGACTGTGTCAGAGAGTGTTCACAAAGTGCATTTAAAACCATATAAAAAACATGCATTTTTGCTGTGGTTTTCAATGAAGTTGTGGTTTTTCGCAGATAAAATTATTATTTAACATGTTTCACCTATAAAAACTGTAACATAACCAAACCACTGGTAAAGCCACATGAATAACACCATCTGAATACAATTTTAAGTTTATTCTTGTGAGTAAATATGCTGAAATCTTTGCAACTAAAAAAAGCTATATAAAATTATGGCCACTAGGGATCTCACTTCCACTTCTACCTAATTTACTGTCCACAGCCTTTTGTCAAGCAAGATCTGTCCCTAGTAACAGAGACACAGAAGACAGCTCACAGGAAATGGGGGCATGCCAGAGCAAGCTGAGATCCTGAGCCTGATAAAAGAATTGCTTTTACAGCATTTGAAGATTATAGGAGCCTTCTGTATGTGTGTGTCTGTGTGTGTGTGTAAGTGTTATTTCCACCTCCTTATCTGTTCTGTAAACTCCTAAGCTGAAAACAAACATAGTGTGCAGTAAGAGAAAAAATGTTGCAGCAGCACAATAAGGCAGTTTGCAAAATAGGGATATGCCCCCTGCTTCTTAAAATACATCTAGCTATGCAGCTGAAACAGGGAATAATGTGGTCAAAAGAGACATTAGAGAAGCCCAAAAAAGACCTGTTTTATTATAGTTACAATTTTACAAAGAAATATAGCCATTATGCATACTTTTTTTTTTAAACTTAGGTACTCTTTAAAATATATGTGGTTGCAGTATATAACAATATAAAAGAGCTATATTTAAATGCAAGAGGCAACAATAAAAAAAAATCTTAAAGGGAATGTGCTATCTACAGTATAATTTTTCATATTCTTTTTTCCAAATCTGTTTTTAGATTCTAATTTTAGATTTTTTTTATTCTATGTTCTTTGTTAGATTATAGAAACATAGAAACATAGAAGATTGACGGCAGAAAAAGACCACCTTGTCCATCTAGTCTGCCCTTTTATTATTCCTTTATTGTTATCTAGATAGATACATGTTTATTCCAGGCATGTTTAAATTCAGTTACTGTGGATTTATCAACCACCTCTGATAGAAGTCTGTTCCAAGATTCTACTACTTTTTCAGTGAAATAATATTTTCTAATGTTGTTCTTGATTTTTCCCCCAACTAACCCCATATTGTGCCCCCTTGTTCTTGTGTTCATTTTCTTATTAAGAACCCTTCCCTCCTGAACTTTATTCAGTCCTTTCATATATTTAAAGGTTTCAATCATGTCCCCCTTTTTCTTCTTTCCTCCAGACTATACATATTAAGAATTCTGAGTCTTTCTTGATAAGTTCTATGCTTTAGACCTTCCACCGTTTTTGTAGCTCTTCTTTGGACCCGTTCTATTTTAGCAATATCCTTTTGCAGGTGAGGTCTCCAGAATTGAACACAGTATTCCAGATGTGGTCTCACTAGAGCTCTATACAGAGGGATCACAATCTCCCTCTTTCTGCTTGTTATACCTCTAGCTATGCAGCCAAGCATATGATTTGCTTTCCCTACAGCCTGGTTGCATTGGTTACTCATTTTGAGGCTGTCAGAGATGACTACCCCCAAATCCTTCTCTTCTGAAGTCTTTGTTAACACAGAACTGCCAATACGATACTCAGATAGAGGATTTCTTCTCCCTAAGTGCATTATTTTACATTTGGAAACACTGAACTGCAGTTTCCATTGTTTTGACCACTTATCTAATAAAGATAAATCATTCTCCATATTACAGACACCTCCTGGAACAACAACCCTATTACACACTTTTGTGTCATCAGCAAACAAGCAAACCTTCCCTACCAAGCCATCCCTTATGTCACTTACAAACATGTTAAACAGAACTGGACCCAGAACAGATCCTTGTGGGACCCCACTTGTAACCAGCCTCTGCTCAGAATACACTCCATTAACAACAACTCTCTGGTATCTGTCCTTCAGCCAACTGCGGATCCACTGAACTATCCAGGGGTTAAGTCCAATTCATGATAACTTATCTATCGGCCCTTTATGGGGAACAGTATCGAAAGCTTTACTGAAATCCAGGTAGGCGATATCCACAGCACCACCTTCATCCAGCACTTTAGTTACATAGTCAAAGAAATCAATGAGATTAGTTCGGCCCTCAGTAAAGCCATGCTGGTTTGGATCCATCAAGTTTTTTGTTGTTAGGTGGTCAATTATCTTCTTTTTTAGAAGAGTCTCCATCATTTTTACCACTACAGATGTCAAGCTGACTGGCCTATAGTTACTAGCTTCTTCTCTACTACCCTTATTGTGAATGGGTACAACATTTGCCATTCTCCAATCATCAGGAACATCTCCTGTAAGAAGGGACTGATTATAAAGATCAGTCAGGGGGCCAACAATCACAGATAGGAGTTCTTGAAGAACTCTGGGGTGGATGCCATCCGGACCTATTGCCTTATTTAACTTTAGCTGGACAAGTTCCTCTAGAACCTCGGCCTCTGAAAACACTGGGGCTGAAACCTTACAACTAGAAGGCAATGCTATGTCCAGCCATGTTCTGATTATGAAAGTCGCCATCTGAAAAAACTGAGCAGAAGTAGTTATTCAGATGGTCAGCAACTGCCTTATCCCCATCTATATACAGATTTTTTCCATTGCTAAGTTTTGTAATGCCGCAGTTTTTCTTCTTCCAGACAGACTTTTTATCATTCACTATAGCTCTTACGTCTCTAGTAAACCATAGTGGATTTCTCTTTCTTTTCCTTTTGCTATTTTGTCTAACATATAGTCTAGTTGCCTTTAAGAGGACTTCTTTAAATGCCTTCCACTGAGCATTCACTCTTGCTGTTGTATCCCACCCTTTTAATTATTTCTTTACATATTCCCCCATAACCTCAAACTTGGTCTTCCTCAAATCCAATACTTTGGTTGCAGAATGGGATTTCTCACAGTCAGTTAGGATTTCGAACCACAAACATTGGTGGTCACTGGAACCTAGATTTTCTCCCACCTTCACTTCAGATACCAGATTCCAGTTTGTAAACACTAGATCTAGGATCTGTTCACCTCTAGTTGGTGCTTTCACCAACTGTTTTATGGACATCCCCGTCAGAGCTTCTACTATGTTCCTACTTTTGCATGTGGACGCACAAGGGATATTCCAATCAACATCAGGCATGTTGAAGTCTCCCATAACTACAATATCTCCCTTTACTGCCATTTGGGTAATCTCGTCCACCAGCATAATGTCATGCTCTTCAGATTGCCCTGGAGGCCTATAGATAGCACCTACTCTGGTAACAGATCCCTTTTTATTTTTCAAGCAGACCCAGAGAGTCTCCAACTCCTTACATGAATTTTGGATCACTGTTGATTTTATGCTGTCTTTAACATAAATGGCTACCCCCATCTCTCTGAACCATGTCTCTGTTATTACAACCAAGTCCAAATTATCTCTACAAACTATTGATATTAGCTCACAGAGCTTGTTGCCTAAGCTGCGAGCATTTGTACACATTACACGAAGAACATTACATTTATCACCAACAACTCCATCTACATCCCTGACAACATCACCAACATCATCGACCACACTAACATCAGTATTAGAGATGAGCGAATTGAATCCCACGAAGTGGAATTTGATCCGAATTTTAGGATAAATTCGATTCGCCTAGAAGCCAAATTTCCTTGTGCTTCGTGTCAGCGAATCGATTTATCCTGAAATCCATACTTACCTCCTACATTTGCTTGCGACGGGCCGCTAGCCACCATCTTGATTGAAGATCCCAGGCGAAATCCCGCGCATAGTGACGTATGACGTCACCACGCCGGCCGGCGCGATGACGTAATCTCGCGTTGCGCGAGATTTTTCTCCAGATCTTCAAGCAAGATGGTGCCAGCCGGCCCATCGCGAGCAAATGGAGGAGGTAAGTTTGATTTAATGTATTTTTTAATGTTTATTTTACACTGTTTTTACACTTAGACGCCGCGATCATGTATGAACGCGGCATCTGAGGGGTACAAAGACGGGGGCGGCGCTATCGCAAATCCCTGTCATTGCACCCACTACTTACAAAAAAATTTACTTCATGGCGAAGTAATTCGTCACAAAGCGAATTTTTTTGTAAAATTCGGCGAATCAGCCGAATTGAATTTTCAAGAAATTCGCTCATCCCTAGTCAGTATCTAAAGTACCAGCGACCACTTCATCTGCACCAACAACTGTATCTACCACACTAACAGATTGCTAATCAAGAAGCTCAATACCCTGCTTCAGGAGTAGAGAAGAGGAATCGGATACATAAGTAATGTTAATCTTTAGCTACTTTCCCCCGGAGGAGATTTGAATTCCGGTGAAATCCAGGCTTTGTTCATTTTAATAAGCGTCAGCCTGTCAGCGCTGTCAGTTGACAGGCGTGTACGCTTATCGGTGATGACGCCACCAGCTGCACTGAATACCCGCTCTGACAAGTCAGCTAGGTACTCCCTCACCATCTTTCTGTAAAGCTGACCCCTACTCTGCCTAGTCTGGGGACAGGTGACAGTGTCTTGCTGGGGTGACATAAAACTGGCAAAGGCCTTGGAGAGCGTTCCCCTGCCAGTGCTGGACAAGCTGCCTGCTCGCCTCCTCTCCCCCGCTACTTGGCCCACAGAACCATGCCCTCTGCCGCTAGCAGCGTCAGATGGGAAGGATTGTTTCAGCTTGTGCACCAGGGCCTGTTGATATTGATTCACTCTCATACTCCTTTCCTCTGCAGGGATGAGAGTGGAAACGTTCTGCTTGTACCGTGGGTCCAGGAGAGTGAACACCCAGTAATCTATGTTTGAAAAAATGCTTCTAACGCGAGGGTCACGGGATAGGCAGCCTAACATGAAGTCTGCCATGTGCGTCAGAGTCCCAACACCTGCGCTGCTGGTAAACTCTGGATAACATGTTTAATGTCGAATTCCATCTTGTGGGCACGTCGCACAACAGTCGGTGAGCGGGCAGTTGTAGGCGGCGCTGCGCTGCCCTGAGAGTGGCAGCATCTGTGGTCGACTTGCGGAAATGCGCACAGATGCGGCGCACCTTGGTGAGCAAATCAGACAGATTGGGGTATGTCTTGAGGAACCGCTGAACTATGAGATTGAACATGTGGGCCAGGCATGGCACATGTGTCAGTCTGCCGAGTTGCAGAGCCGCCACCAGGTTATGCCCGTTGTCACACACAACCATGCCTGGCTTGAGGTTCAGTGGTGCAAGCCACAGATCGGTCTGCACCGTGATGCCCTGTAACAGCTCTTGGGCGGTGTGCCTTTTGTCACCTAAGCTCAGCAGTTTGAGCACCGCCTGTAGCTGTATCAGTGAGAGAAAAGACCTTTTTTAATTACGTGACGTACAGAATGTGTCACCTGGACAGAAAATGTGGATTGTGGTTTGTGGTGACTGGACAGCTGAACTGTGACACACAGAATGGTTCCACACAGCTTATGACATGGATTTGTATCATTGAGATAAAACAACGAAAAAACTATTTTTTTTTTATTTTTATATATATATATATATATATTTTTTTTTTTTTTTTAACGTGACGTGCAGAAAATATCAGAGAGCAAACTCAGCCCCTGCTGACTGTGGCTATTTTGACTGCAACCCAGAAAAATGTCGCACTCAAATTTTTCTAATGCAGCTGTATCAGTAAGAGCAAAAGACCTTTTTTAATTACGTGACGTACAGAATGTGTCACCTGGACAGGAAATATGGATTGTGGTTTGTGGTGACTGGACAGCTGAACACTGACACACAAAATGGTTCCACACAGCTGTATGAAATGGATTTGTATCACTGAGATAAAACAACAAAAAATCTATTTTTTTTATTTTTTTTAAATATATATATATATATATATATATATATATATATATATATATATATATTTTTTTTTTTTTTTAACGTGACATGCAGAAAATATCAGAGAGCAAACTCAGCCCCTGCTGACTGTGGCTATTTTGACTGCAACCCAGACAAATGTCGCACAGAGATTTTTCTAATGTAGCTGTATCAGTGATTACGTGACGTAAAGTATGGGTCACCTGGACAGAAAATACGGATTGTGGTTTGTGGTGAGTGGACAGCTGAACTGTGACACACAGAATGGTTCCACACTGCTGTATGGAATGGATTTGTATCATTGAGATAAAACAATAAAAAAAAATTGTTATATATAGCGATAGCTGCACTACTAGTGCCAGCCAGCCCAGAGACAAAAAAAGTGTCTTGTAGCCCTTAGAAGGGCTGTTGGGTTCTTTTGATATCACTCCTGCCTAACAGAGAACTAAATCCAGGCCCTAACACTCTTCCTGAAACGCAGCAGCTCTATCCCTAACAACATCCAGACAGCCTCTGAGCCGAGCACCGCGGGCAGTCACTATATTCCAGGGTCACCTGATCAGGCCAGCCAACCCCTGCTATCGACATGTAAGGGCCCCACGTGATGCTGGGTGTACCGCAGAGTCTCCTGGCTTGTGATTGGCTGAGTTTATAGCCACCAAAAATTCAAAATGCGGGAGATGCCATTTCCTCGAGCATGGCGAGATGCTCGTCTGAGCATCGAGCACTTACGAGTACCGTAATGCTCGAACGAGCACCAAGCTCGGACGAGCATGCTCGCTCATCTCCTGACCTCACTTTCCAGGACACCAACATTAGGCGCAGCATTTCTCCAGAGGAAAGGCTAATTGTCACACTGAGGTAAAATGTTTGTTCGGTCATGCACATTTCAGTGTGTTTTCCCTGTGCATGTTGTCTAAATGACTTTTGATCCTGCACTGTTTTTTTTTTGTTTTTTTTGTTTGGGGGGGGAAATGTGGCTTTGGAATCTCCTTTTTGTTATGGCATTGTTTTTGTGTGCTTGTGCATCCAATCCATGATCATTGCATGTATTTTATATATTTTTGCTTTATATTGTTGCCTGTACATAGACCTGCTTCACATGTAGCATATTCCACAGCTCTTTAACTGAATGTATGTGTTGCCCGCAGTGTATATGTTCATTAGCTAGATAGCATCACAGCTTGTTGTCTTCCACAATGTGGTTATTGTCCCCACAGTGTGTAGTGTGTGATTGTTTTTTTTTGTAATAATGTTAGAATTTTTTTGTTTCTTCTTAAGATTCCTTGCAACTGGCAACTCATTTGCTTCCCTGCATTTTGAGTTTCAATACCTGTGAACACTCCGAGAGATGGTGTTAGCACAGCCCAAAGCAGAGGATTGGCTTCGATTTGCTGATGGCTTCAATTTGTCGGCGCAGTTCCCAAACTGCGTTAGTGCACTGGATGGCAAACACATTCGTGTTAAGAAGCCTCCTCACTCAGGGACCCTATTCTTCAATTATAAGCAATATTTAATAGTGCTTTTGGCCTTGGCCAACAGTAACTACAAATTTATAATGGTTGATATTGGGGCGCATTGGATGCTCGCATCTTTTGTGCTTCTAGAATGGGTGAGCGGCTTCATGCCAATCAGCTTGCCCTGCCAGAGCCCAGAAGACTGCCCGGATGTGCTGGTCCGCCAGCTCCGTTTGTGATTGTGGCTGACGAAGGGTTTGCATTGACTCCCCATGTTATGCGACCTTTCTCAAAATGCGGTTTGGACGTCAGGAGGCATATTTTTAACTACCAGTTGACTTGTGCCCGTCGGTATGTTGAGTGCGCTTTTGGAATACTCTCTACTAAGTGGAGGGTGTTTCTGACAACCATACAGATGGATCTGGACCATGCCACCCTGGTTGTTCAAGCTTGTGTTATTCTACACAACTTCACCGGGATTCACGATGCTTCCTCGGATGTTGACCAGAGTGATATTTCAACAATCCCTGGTGTTGGTTTCGATCTGAGGCTGCATAGACGACCTGGTACTGCAGGCATTGCAATTCCGGAACTTTTTGCAGACTTCTTCCTCAGCTCCGAGGGGCATTGCCATGGCAGATGGATGCAATTTGTGGCAGTGTTTGATATCTTCTGTGCTCTGTAGTGTTTTTTTTTTTATTTTTGAAGACAGTTTATTATACTTTATATGACAGTTAGTGTAGGGACTCGCAAGAGACTGAGGACCCTTGATGTGGGCTTGTGGGCTGAGGTGTTTTGGATAAACAAAAATAAATGTCTTTAGGGATGTGTTATTTGATAATTAAATGGTATGGTTTCTAAGCATCACTTTAGACATTTGTCTATGGTCCAAGATACCTTCCAATACCTCTTTAATATCAAATTTATCTCTCTGTATGACTAATAAAGTGATATGGGTACAATGTTTTTTGTTTGTTTTCGGTTAATTTCTCAAACCTAACTTCATATATGACATGCTAGGCAGTGATAGTGAAACTCTGGCACTAACGCACTGTTTAAATGGCAATTAGAAGTGTTTTTGATTAATAATTTTGATGGAGTTCCAAGAAGAGGAAACCAAGGATAAATACTGGGATATGTATAAATAACACAGCTGGAGTTCCTGAATTTAGGCAAAACATTTTTTTTTAAGTTTTAGTGAAAATGTTTCTTTACAGGGGACCAAGATTTAGCAGATTGGCATTAAGGATGGGTTCCTTAATGACAATATGCTGATTAGTGTAGTAGGAGAGCAGAGCAGGATTTACATGTAGTGATCAACGAAGCTTCTCAAGAGTAGTAGGTTGAGGGGCAATTTATAATCCCATTGTTGTTCCACCAAATTACATCCCTGCCGCTGATTGTGTTTCCACAACACAATCTGCGAGGGTGAAACCATATTTTTTTGCCATTTACAAAAGTTTAGATCATTTACATTCCAAACTTTTGGATTGGTCATAATGTCTTTGTTGTTGTAAATACCACACCAGATGATTTTCAAAGAATGTCACTCGTAATGCTAATAGGCGACACCTAAACAGATGATTACTATGACAAACGCCTGTTATGCACACATATATTTATTTAAGGAATGCGTACATGCGTACATATTGTCAATTGTTTTATGCCAGACGATCTTGCTGCAGTAACACGCATCAATGTCTTCCCCAGGCAATGGTGCAATTGATTTCCTTGCCATTGAAAGCCATAATGCGCCAGAGTGCTTTAAATTCTGCAAATTACGCCATGTCCAAGGCGCTCTGTTTTGGTCAAGACTGCCAAATGGCATAAGCTTGTGGTTGGCACTATCCTGTAGATGATATTTTGGCATGTTATAGCATCATTATACTGTTCTGGTAAGTAGGGCCTGTCCTTGTAAGGAATGCTTCTCTCCCCCAAAAAGTTAGGTCATTGTCCATGATTCAAGGGTCTTTTCCCAAACATATATGCCTTCAATTCCCGAAATGGAAATTTAAAAATGGCAAAGAAACTTAAAAGCAATTGATGCAAACGCTTGTCCTGTATCAACCTCTGTATGTTGGTATTGCAAGATCCCTGGTCCAAAACAATTAAAACACTTTCCGAATTTTATTTCCTTACTAAAATTCCTGTCTGGACACTTTGATTTCAGGTTTCATGCATCTAACCTCTTTGGACCAGGATGAACTCCACTGTATCTGATGTGGCACATACCCCTCTATATGTTTTAAGTGCAAGAGCAGTGGGCCTACTGGAGTTTTAACCTTAAATTACACTTTTGGGGCGCAAAATTGATGCCTATTTTGGTGCCTTTTTTAAACATTTTTTTGGTTATGCCAAAAAACATTGTTGGGAAAGTACAATGGCTATCACACTCTCTATGTTAGCAGTACAACATCACAGGGCCAAATTGTGTTAATACATTAAATACATGAGTTACTTATTGTAATCACTGAAAAGTGTTTTTGGACACACTTTGATGGCAGTTTTCTGCGCTGGGACATGTTTAGTCCTGGATAAACTCCACTGTATGTGATGTGTAACATGCCCCCCTATATGTTAGAAGTGCAAAAGCAGTGGCCAAATTTCTAACACCTTTAAAAAATTAGAAAACACTTTAGCCCTGTGAAGTGGGACACACAATAATCTAGTGGAAGTTTGCCCAGGTGTACATTTCTAAAGATAAATGAAATTCAGTATAAACCATGTGTAAGTGACCGTGAAAAGGGATATTGTTAAGCTAGGATTATGCTAGCATGTCACTATTAACATAACACCAAACATTTAATCCCTTTATAAACAGCCTCAAATCCATGACTGAGTGCAGGAACTGCAGTTGCTCGATGTATAGATAGAGGCACTTCTTTGTCAACCCCTTGTCACTGTGGCCCATTTCCACTAACTCACGACGGAACTGGTCGCGATAGCTGTACCATCGTGTTTTGGCCTTCTTTACTGCATAGATAAAAACCAAAAAAGGTATAAACAAAAATGCATGGTGCAGGCAAACATTAATAACAAGTGTCCCTGGTCAGGCTGAACAGTCACATATTTAAGTATGAACTACATATACAACACATAACACCCAAGTCATGTCACAGAATGAGCAGTGTGGTGGGAGATATGACAAGAATAAAGTGTAAGGATATGGTAAAGCAGGGAACAGTTTTGGAGTATATTAAACATTAACATCAGCAGCGACACCTCCAAAACTGAATGAGAAGGTACTGTAACATATTGTAGGTGAAGTGTGTGTACTGAGAGCGGTGCACGGCTAAAAAACGCTATTGTACACTGCAACAGCAGTAGCAGTGTGTAGGCCCAAATTCAAATAATGTATGTGAGAAGCAGAGAAAGCAGCCTAGTATTTTGGCCAAGGTGCACATATATAATTCTGATGAAGGGCGCAAATGACAAATGAAAAAATAATATGGATGCACATAGTGCCATAACTGCTGTGAAAGGTACTCAGTAAGGACAGTACTACTGTGTTGTGTGCGAAATTTAAAGACAAACAGACAACACACCAACAACAGCAAAATATGATGCAATTCAGGACAGTACAGCAAACACAACACTTGCACACGCTAAACATGGGTCATGACAGAAGTAACATGATTTGCACTCACCTAACTCTGCACGACCATTTGGGTCTGCTCTCCTCCATTCTGAAGACCTCATGGCTTTGGTCACTTCTGCCCAAGATGCCTCCTCCAGCTGGTCGTGATATTGGTCACTTCGGGTGTTCCACAGTTCTGGGCGCTCTTCAATTAAGGTGTTGAGATTCTCTACATCCCAACGGCCATTTTCCAAAATACTTTTCGCACTCCTTGCTCCTGCTTTCATACAATGGATGACAAACTGCCAGAAAGCTTCCTGCACACTGTTTGAAAAGGGTCACATGCTATTTCAAACAGGTGTCTTAGCAACAGATCTGTAATTAATGTGGATAACATACAGAGTACTTAGGCATCCGCATTTTTGTGGACTCAACGTGGTTTTTGTGGAACGTGTTTTGCGGACAACACTAGGACATGTTGTATTTGTTTTGCAGATCATTCATATGGAACAATGGAAGCGGAACTACAACGGTGCAGTGTCCGCATCTTTTGCGTCCCCTTAGAAATGAATGGGTCCCGATCTGAGCCGCAAAAAATGCAGATTGGAGGCCGCAAAAACATTGTCGTGTGAATGTAGCCTTAGTGTGTAAAATATAGTGCCCTATTTCTGTCATCCACCAGAGCAAATAAAAATGAGCATTTAGACTAGCAATGCTGTGTCCAGCAAACAAAAAGCAAGTCATATGTAGACCTTATACACTGGCCAACTGAGACTTCCTGCAACAGTGCCCATGTGGTGTTCAAAGATTCCATATACAGTGTCCTGAAAAAAGAAATCCATGGCACTCACCATTGTGAAACAAATGGTATGGGATGTAGACAAGATGGCCTACGGCTTAATAGGGGTTGTCCAGAATTTACTAAATATGGACTATCCTCAGAATAGGCCATCAATGTCTGATCAGCAGGGGTCCGACACCAAGCAACCCTGATGATCAGCTGCTGTCCAATAGCTTTGGTGCTTGATCTCTTTCCTCTGTATAGTTACTGCAACACTTATAATGAAGCTATCCCAAAACAACTGATTGCCGGGGGGGGGGGTTCTGAGAATAGGTCACAATTAGAGATGAGCAAGCACTAAAATGCTCGGGTGCTCGTTATTCGAGACAAACTTTTCCCGATGCTCGGGTGCTCGTTTCGAGTAACGAACCCTATTGAAGTCAATGGGGGACTCGAGCATTTTTTGCAGGGGACCAAGGCTCTGCCTAGGGAAGGCTGGGTGAAAACCTGGAAACCTCAGAAAATGATGGAAACACCACGGAAATGGACAGGAAACAGCAGAGGCAGCATGCATGGATGCCTCTGAGGCTGCCTAATCCCACCTTTACCCCAAATTCTCCTGCAACAGCCTGGTGGTTACCCTCATGGCAATTGTGCTCACCCAGACCAAGAAAGGCGAGGCACATGCCCATCACTAGGTGCAACGAAGGTCCATCACCCATGCCCATGCTGGCACTGCTCTCCTATCCCCAGCCACACGATGCAGGCATAAGCCTGACACAGCATGGCGGTGACACCAACAAGTGACCAAGTTAGATGAGGTAGCAGGTGAGCCACCCAAAAATTTAGCCTGGCGCAGCATGGCGGTGACAAAAGAGTGACCGAGTGACACTGCGGGAGCAGGCGAACCACATAAACATTTTTCGTGGCCCTGTATGGTGGCGGTGACAACAGAGTGACTGTGTTAGTATGCGGTAGCTGGTGAAGCACCCAAAAATTTTGCAATTTTGCATGGCTGTTACACCACCAATGACTTTGTCCGACTGAGAATGCAGTGAAATGGCTTTTGTTGAGCCTCCAAAAATGTTTTTCTATTCGGAGAACATAAAGTCGACCCTCGGCAAAAAATTTTTTTTTTAAATGTCGGTACTTGCGCCTCCTGAAACATTGTTTTACACTGTCTGTAGTTGACACTGTGGAAAAATTGTTTGGAGAGAGGGCCTGTAGGTGGCCCTCCGGAAAAATTGTTTAGAGAGAGAGCCTGTAGGTGGACCTCCGGAAAAATTGTTTAGAGAGAGGGCCTGTAGGTGGCCCTCCAGAAAAATTGTTTAGAGAGAGGGCCTGTAGGGGGCCCTCCGGAAAAATTGTTTAGAGAGAGGGCCTGTAGGTGGCCCTCTGGAAAAATTGTTTGGAGAGAGGGCCTATAGGGGGCCCTCTGGAAAAATTGTCGTAAAAGAGTGCCAGTTGGCCCTCTAAAAAATTGCGTTTTTTGGGTCAGCGTTTGGCAAAGACGACAAGGAGGAGGAGTAGAGAAGAGGAATCGGATACATAAGTAATATTAATCTTTAGCTGCTTTCCCCCGGAGGAGATTTGAATTCCGGTGAAATCCAGGCTTTGTTCATTTTAATAAGCGTCAGCCTGTCAGCGCTGTCAGTGCTGTCAGTTGACAGGTGTACGCTTATCAGTGATGACACCAGAAGCTGCACTGAATACCCGCTCTGACAACACGCTAGCGGCAGGGCAGGTCAGAACCTCCAAGTAGTTCCACGCCAGTTCAGGCCACGTGTCCAGCTTTGAAACCCAGTAGTTGTATGGAGCAGAGTGATCGGTCCGGACGTTGGTATGGTCAGCTAGGTACTCCCTCACCATCTTTATGTAAAGCTCCCCCCTACTCTGCCTAGACTGGGGACAGGTGACAGTGTCTTCCTGGGGTGACATAAAACTGGCAAAGGCCTTGGAGAGCTTTCCCCTGCCAGTGCTGGACAAGCTGTCTGCTCGCCTCCTCTCCCCCGCTACTTTACCCACAGAACCACGCCCTCTGCCGCTAGAGGCATCAGATGGGAAGGATTGTTTCAACTTGTGCACCAGGGCCTGTTGATATTGATTCACTCTCATACTCCTTTCCTCTGCAGGGATGAGAGTGGAAAGGTTCTGCTTGTACCGTGGGTCCAGGAGAGTGAACACCCAGTAATCGATGTTTGAAAAAATGCTTCTAACGCGAGGGTCACGGGATAGGCAGCCTAACATGAAGTCTGCCATGTGCATCAGAGTCCCAACACCTGCGCTGCTGGTAAACTCTGGATAACATGTTTAATGTCGAATTCCATCTTGTGGGCACGTCGCACAACAGTCGGTGAGCGGGCAGTTGTAGGCGGCGCTGCGCTGCCCTAAGAGTGGCAGCATCTGTGGTCGACTTGCGGAAATGCGCACAGATGCGGCGCACCTTGGTGAGCAAATCAGACAGATTGGGGTATGTCTTGAGGAACCGCTGAACTATGAGATTGAACATGTGGGCCAGGCATGGCACATGTGTCAGTCTGCCGAGTTGCAGAGCCGCCACCAGGTTGCGCCCGTTGTCACACACAACCATGCCTGGCTTGAGGTTCAGCGGTGCAAGCCACAGATCGGTCTGCACCGTGATGCCCTGTAACAGCTCTTGGGCGGTGTGCCTTTTGTCACCTAAGCCAAGCAATTTGAGCACTGCCTGCTGGCGCTAACCCATGGATGGTAATTCGGAGGAGGAGGAGGGGTCGGAGGAGGAGGCATAGTACGTCTGAGAGACCGTGACCGACGTAGGCCCCGCAATCCTCGGTGTGGGCAGTACATGAGCGGCCCCAGGGTCAGACTCGGTCCCAGCCTCCACCAAGTTAACCCAATGTGCCGTCAGTGATATATAGTGTCCCTGCCAGGCAGCACTTGTCCACGTGTCCGTGGTTAGGTGGACCTTCTCAGAAACAGCGTTGGTCAGGGCATGGATGATGTTCTTTGACACGTGCTGGTGTAGGGCTGGGACGGCACATCGGGAAAAATAGTGGCGGCTGGGGACCGAATACCGAGGGGCAGCCACCGCCATGAGGTTGCGAAAGGCCTCGGTCTCTACCAGCCTATAGGGCAGCATCTCCAGGCTCAGCAATTTGGAGATGTGGACGTTGATGGCTTGGGCATGTGGGTGGGTGGAACCGTATTTCCTCTTGCGCTCCAGCGTTTGCTGTAAAGACAGCTGAATGCTGCGCAGGGACACATTGGTGGACGCTGTGGAGGATCGTGGAGGCGAAGGTGTGGTTTTCCGGCGGGAGGTGCTCATGCCGGAGTCCTGGGCAGGGGGTTGACTAGCAGAGGCAGCGAGTGACACAGGGGAAGGAGCAGTGGTGTGACCCGCAGGAGGTGAACGGCCTTGGTTCCATTGAGTGGGGTGTTTAGCAGTCATATGCCTGTGCATGCTGGTGGTGGTTAGGCTAGTAGTGGTGGCACCCCTGCTGATCATGGTGTGGCACAGGTTGCACACCACAGTCCGTCGGTCATCCTCACTTTCTTTAAAGAACCTCCAGACTTGCGAACATCTAGGCCTCACCAAGGGAGCTTCACTACGTGAAACAGTTGCTGCTGATGCACCAGCTCTGGCCCTGCTTCTCCCTCTGGCCACACCACTGCCTCTTCCAACCTGTTCTGGTGCAGCACTTGCCTCCGCCTCATAAGCACTGTCTTCACTCGGCTTATCAACCCAGCTTGGGTCAGTCACCTCGTCATCCTCCGATTCCTCAGTTTGCTCCCCCCTCGGACTTCCTGCCCTGACAACAACTTCACCACTGTCTGTAAACTGTGTCTCCTCATCGTCCGACACCTCTTTACACACTTCTTCCACTAAGTAAACAATGTTATCACCCACAGACTGCGACAGTTGGAAAACTTGGGCATCGGGAAAGAGGTCAGCAGCAACCTGAGAAGTATTTTGTGACTCTGGGAAGGGTCCAGAAAACAGTTCCTCAGAGTATGCCGGATCGCATTCCAAATTTTCCTGGAAGGGGGCAGACTGGGGGGAAGGAGGTTAAGGTGGAGGAGCCAGAGGAGTGCTCCCTTGGGTAACGTGGGTGGACTGCGTGGAAGACTGACTGGTGGACAAATTACTTGAAGCATTGTCCGCAATCCACGACATCACCTGTTCGCACTGTTGTGGTTTCAACAGTCCTCTACCACGTGTCCCTGTAAGTTGAGACATGAAGCTAGGGAGTGTAGCTCTGATCTGAACAAGTTAATATATAGGTGGATAAGTTAGAGCAAAATTACGTATGTTATTACTTACCGTGCAGTATGGAGCAATTACACTGAAACTATTAGATTAGGCAGACTTGGTCTGCTTAAATGCAACCCAGACAAATGTCGCACAGAGATTTTTCTAATGTAGCTGTATCAGTGAGAGCAAAAGACCTTTTTAATTACGTGACGTACAGTATGGGTCACCTGGACAGAAAATACGGATTGTGCTTTGTATATAGGTGGATAAGTTAGAGCAAAATTACATATTTTATTAAGTACCGTGCAGTATGGAGCAATTACACTGAAACTATTTGATTAGGCAGACTTGGTCTGCTTAAGTGTAACCCAGACAAATGTCGCACAGAGATTTTTCTAATGCAGCTGTATCAGTGAGAGCAAAAGACCTTTTTTAATTATGTGACGTAAAAAAAAAAAAAACTAATTTTTTTTTTGTTTTGTTTTTTTTTTTTTTTTAACGTGACGTGCAGAATATATCAGAGAGCAAACTCAGCCCCTGCTGACTGTGGCTATTTTGACTGCAACCCAGAAAAATGTTGCACTCTTTTTCTAATGTAGCTTTATCAGTGAAAGCAAAAGACCGTATTTGATTACGTGATGTACAGTATGGGTCACCTGGACAGAAAATACGGATTGTGGTTTGTGATGACTGGACAGCTGAACTGTGACACACAGAATGGTTCCACAGAGCTGTATAAAATGGATTTGTATCACCTGATCAGGCCAGCCAACCCCTGCTATCGACATGTAAGGGCCCCACGTGATGCTGGGTGTACCGCAGAGTCTCCTGGCTTGTGATTGGCTGAGTTTATAGCCACCAAAAATTCAAAATGCGGGAGATGCCATTTCCTCGAGCATGGCCAGAGGCTCATCCGAGCATCGAGCACTTACGAGTATCCTAATGCTCGAACGAGCACCAAGCTCGGACGAGCATGTTCGCTCATCTCTGGTCACAATAGTAAAATCCTGGAAACCCCTTTAAAGGGAACCTGTCATCTCCGAAACACCCACTGAACTAGAGTAAGCGGTGTATAGTGTAACTGACGTAGAGTCTGGTTATGTAATTTTTATCTTCATACTCGCTTCCATTCTGATGTTGTGCTCCCACAAACCTGCAGTAAAATGAACTCAGTGGACTCCAGTGCTCACTCACATAATGGAGAGGACTCAAAGAAAAGTCCTCTCAATGCATTTTACTGCTGGTTTGTGGGAGCACAGCGTCAGAATGTAAGTGAGTATGAAGATAAAACTTACATATTCAGATTCAGCATCACTTACACTATACAACGCTTACTCTAGTTCAGGGGGTGTTTCGGAGATGACAGGTTCCCTTTAAGTAAATGCAAGAACAAGCAAAACAGCAGCAGACTGCCTTGTCCACAGGCCATTCCCTTTGTAAATGGTAAGTGCTGAACATTCATTTCTTCTAGACATTGTATATGATGATATAATATTTTTTCAATCCAGGAATGTGATCTTTAAATAGTAACATAACTGTCATGGTTAAAAAAAACGCAATTGTTCAATCTATAATGTTGCAGTGTTGCTACTGAGCAAGTCAAAACCTCTATGATGCAGCTGCCATTGCCCTCATAATATAGTAGGTGGAAAATTTATTTTGTCATAAGATATATGACATGCTTGGATTAAGGCTACTGATCTTTCCATTTTGCAAATTTTATATAATGTATAGATGTAGAAGTATTGGCACACCTACACATTACATCTTCTGAGAGGTTTTCGCACATCAGCAAATGGCATTTATCATGTATACACAGTTAAAACAAAGCACCTAATAATGTACTGGCTTAATTCATATTTCCATCACATTATACAATGTTCGTTTCCATGGGTTATGACCATCCTACAATCCATTAGTGGTGGTCGTGCTTGCACACCATAGGAAACAGCATTTATGTACACTCCCACCAGAGAGGCCGGCGCCTTTTCCTATAATGTGCAAGCATGGCTACTGCTGCTGGATTGCAGGGTGGTCGTAAACCCCTGGATACGAGCAGTGTATAATGTGATATATTCAGCATCACCCCTTTGTTCTGAGCATGCATATGGACTTAGGATTTCAACTCTATCCTGTGTCATCTCAGGGTGAACGTCATCATATTGCAGAAAAAGTAGTAGAGGCAGAACCTGGAATTCCATTAGTTCTGTCATAAACCATTACATTATTGCAATTAGGAAGGTATAATAATGACAATTTAAATCTGTCAATCACTACTACTCATGATTCATTGTATCATGGCAGTAGTGTTATCACACTTAGAAAGGCACAATAGCGACAGCTTAGATCTATCATTGTTACATGAGGATTTGTTTTTATTTCTACCGGGTAGTAGTAAACGTAAGAGATATTATACAAGTACTGTAGATAGTCTAGCTATCATTTGCCACAAGTTTAAGGACTGCAATCTCTCAAAGTATTAATGGGCTCCAGGAAATGTTATGTAGTAACACTGACAATATACAATATATAATAGTAGTAAGTGGGATGGACTGCAGGCGCTCCAAAACGACATAAGTTAACCAGGAAATTTAAGCCCTAGGGTCAATAATAAAACATCTGAGCTTGGAGTATACTGTATATGTTTTAATTAATTTTTTATGGGATTTCCAGTTGTAAAAGTATTAATAAATGCCAAGTCTTATAGGGCTATAAAGGGAAATGAACCTAAGGAAAATGGCTCCTGCGCTATTTTTTTTTTTTTTTGCACTTTAATTTACCCTTAACCTTGAACATGTCTTTGTTCACTCTTATCATTGTTACAAACCTAAGTATAAGAAGATTACTGGAGAACTCAGTCATTTTAACTTAATCATACTGCACTTATGAATATTAAGCAAATATATACTTGTAGAGAACACATATGGAAAATAAAAAAAAACTGTACCTTGATTTTGTGCCTGAACCCTGGTATCTGTCTGAAACCCTTTGGGCCTGTTGATGGGGTATACTCTGAACTCTCAGTCTGAACCCTGAAACCAGGGGCTGTATCCTGAGTCCTGAATCTGTATCCTGAACCCTGAACCCTGTGCCTGCACTGACTCCCAGACTGTGTTTTTAACTTTTTTAGGAGCTTAACATCTTAACACATACCACATTCACATTAAAATTGGGAAAGCCCTCCAAAAAATGTAACTTTTTTTTATTGTAGATTTTTAATGTGTATCTGCAGTAAATCTTATTGACGCACAACTCAGGGGACACTACTGCATTATATATTGATCAGACCTAGCACAGTGTGACTAGACATCAAATGTGATGTGGTGAGGGTCACGTATACGTATCAATCTACATGCTGATTCATTTGAGACGTTCGGGCTGACATACTCTGAATTTTTGGTGCCTGTAGGCTAATCGCCAGTATCATTTATTGCCTCTACATTTGGCTTGTATATCTGGCATTTTATGAGCTTTGGCTGAGCCTGGACTGTCTTTTCTGAGCAGTTTTTAATTATTTGGGCTTAACTTATCTATTGTTTATTTTTGATTTATCGTTCATTTCTCCTTTGTACATTTTGTCATATACAACCTATGAAACATGTATTTGAGTATATCTTTTCACATTAACCCCTCATGAACCTCGGATGAGGGGAAACGCGTTGAGTTTTTGTACTGGGTTATTTGTGAGGGAGAGTTGAGGGAAAGACAGGGTAGGTTCGAGATCAGGGAGCATCCACCTTCAGGATCCATCCCTGGGTTGAGGGGTAGCGACAGGAACGGCAACAGGGACTGCTATTCCCTCCACCGCTGGTCATTTACCGCCATATATACTAACCCTGTTTTTCCCAATATCATTTTATTTATTATGTGTTACCCCATCACGTTGGTATATCTAACTGGAGAGGTGTAGGCTGCTGTTGCGTATAGTTGAGCAACGGAAAGATATATTTATTTCATTCATTTTTTATGTTTGGTTTAATTAAAGGTTAAAATGTTTTAGTATCCAGCTTTTCTGTGAACCTGTGGATTTCTCTGAGCTGGTTGTCAATCTCCCAATTGGGACATTGTTTATGCTGTGAAAGTGAAACTAAAAGCATATTTTACCCGTGACTATTTCCAACCCGAATTCTAACAGTGATTAGACTTAGTGATTAGTGCTTAGACTTTAGCTGTCATTTCGAAATGCCAGCCTGGAATGCCAGGTGCATGTTTCTAGCCGCTACCATTCAGGAGATAGCACGTCTAAAGCAGCCCTCCGCTTTCCGCCCAGGTCCAGCTCGGGTAGAACAGTTAAGTACTTCTCCCACTGCCCAAGCTGAACTTGGGCAAAACAGTTAGGTGGTTAAAGAGGGCCTGTCATCTCTCCTGACATGTCTGTTTTAGTAAATAATTGTATTACACATGCAATAACAATTCTGGAACATTTATTCTTATGACTATATTTTTCCATTCTTATATTCTTGCTAGAATTTTATGGATAAAGGTACAGATGGGAATTATCAGTTGGGGGTATGCCCCTGCACAGGCTGGCATTTTCCAGTAAATGCTGTCAGTGACAGACTAGGCAGGGACACACCCTCAACTGGTACAACCCATCTGTACTTCTAGCAGAAATAAGAGAAAAACATCATGACACAGTATCATAATTAAAAACTATCCAGGATTGTTATTGCATGAGAAATGCAAGTAGTTACTAAAATAAGTACCGTAAGTCAAGAGAGATGATAGATCCTCTTTAAAGTTGAGACTGTGATTCTATAATCTGAAATAGGCTAAATGCCCTGCAGCTGATGAATTACCCATGTCTTTAAGAAGTTAGCAAAAATTCACCTTTGAAATTATATCTAACACACTTAATTAGTTTGAACACCTAGAGATCACTGATGTCTTAAATAAATTAAATGAATGCACCAGATCTGTAAAACCTATTCTGTTTCACAAGAACATTAAGCTAGATCAACAATTCATTGTACATACATAGTAACATATAAGGCCAAAAAAAGACATCTGTCCATCCAGTTCGGCCTGTTTTCCTACAAGTTGATCCAGAGGAAGGCAAAAAACCCTGTGAGGTTAAAGCCAATTTTCCCCACTTTAGGGAAAAAAATTCCTTCCCGACTCCAATCAGGCAATCAGAATTACTCCCTGGATCAACGACCCATCTCTAGTAACTATAGCATGTAATATTATTACACTCCAGAAATACATCCAGGCCCCTCTTGAACTCCTTTAGTGAACTTACCATCACCACTTCCTCAGGCAGAGAGTTCCATAGTCTCACTGCTCTTACCGTAAAGAATCCTCTTCTATGTTTGTGTACAAACCTTCTTTCCTCCAAACGCAGAGGATGTCCCCCCGTATCAGTCACAGTCCTGGGAATAAATAGATCATGGGAGAGATCTCTGTACTGACCTCTGATATATTTATACATAGTTATTAGATCTCCCCTCAGTCGTCTTTTTTCTAAAGTGAATAACCCTAATTTTGATCATCTTTCTGGGTACTGTAGTCCACCCATTCCAGTTATTACTTTAGTTGCCCTCCTCTGAACCCTCTCCAGCTCTGCTATGTCTGCCTTGTTCACAGGAGCCCAGAACTGTACACAGTACTCCATGTGTGGTCTGACTAGTGATTTGTAAAGTGGCAGGACTATGTTCTCATCACGGGCATCTATGCCTCTTTTGATGCAACCCATTATCTTATTGGCCTTGGCAGCAGCTGTCTGACACTGGTTTCTACAGCTTAGTTTGCTGTTCACTAAAATTCCTAGGTCCTTTTCCATGTCAGTTACCCAATATTTTACCATTTAGTATGTACTGGTGACTTGCATTATTCCTTCCTATGTGCATAACCTTACATTTGTCAGTGTTGAGAAAAGTCCACATAAAACAGATCTGAAATCTTTGCCAGTTCCCACATACATTATTATCTTCATTCTAATATGATTCAATAGACATTAGGGAAGTATTAGGATACATTAGCTTGAGATCCAAATATGGATCAATGTTTAATATCACCTCAAGGTCTGTATATATACAGTGTCCCACTACTATGGTAGTGGTACACTCCAAAAGGAGTTAAAAATGTTTTAAGGTGGCATCTGCATTTCATTTATGTATGCTGCTAACAAACTTAATGGGCCTTAGAAGCCTTAACTAGATGGGGCTATGCTACAGTACCTTCCCCATAGGGAGGAAAAAATCACTAGTGGGGTACCACAGGGGTCAGTATTGGGCCCTATTCTCTTCAATATATTAATTAATCTTGTAGAAGGTTTGCACAGTAAAATATAAATTTTTGTAGATGACACTAAACTGTGTAAAGTAATTAACACAGAAGAGGACAGTACACTGCTACAGATGGATCTGGATAGATTGGAGGCTTGGGCAGAGAAGTGGCAGATGAGGTTCAACACTGACAAATGTAAGGTTATGCACATAGGAAGGAATAATGCAAGTCACCAGTACATACTAAATGGTAAAACACTGGGTAACACTGACATGGAAAAGGACCTAGGAATTTTAGTGAACAGCAAACTAAGCTTTAGAAACCAGTGTCAGACAGCTGCTGCCAAGGCCAATAAGATAATGGTTTGCATCAAAAGAGGCATAGATGCCCGTGATGAGAACATAGTCCTGCCACTTTACAAATCACTAGTCACACCACACATGGAGTACTGTGTACAGTTCTGGGCTCCTGTGAACAAGGCAAACATAGCAGAACTGGAGAGGGTTCAGAGGAGGGCAACTAAAGTAATAACTGGAATGGGTGGACTACAGTACCCAGAAAGATTATCAAAATTAGGGTTATTCACTTTAGAAAAAAGATGACTGAGGGGAGATCTAATAACTATGTATAAATATATCGGGTTATTACAGAGATCTCTCCCATGATCTTTTTATTCCAAGGACGGTGACCATGACGAGGGGTTTGTCGAGGGGATTGTCTCATAGGGGCTCATTTTTTGCCGGATGAGGTGACAGTTTGATTGGTACTATTTTGAGGTACATACAACTTTTTTGATACCTTTTAATACCTTTTTTTGGGAAGTGTGGTGGGCAAAATTTTAATTCCATCATAGTTTTTCTCTTTTTTTTTTTTAATGGCGTTCACCGTACGGGGAAAGTAACGCAACCCTTTTATAGATCAGGTTGTTACAGATGAGGCAATACCAAACATGTGTAGTGTATTTTAATTTTTTAAATTTTTAATCAGTTATAAATGCAGATATAGATTTTTTTCACTTTTTTAAACTTTTTTTCACTTTATTTTTTTTGTTTTTGCTTTTTTTTTTACACTTTTTTGACCCAGAGCTAATTGGTTCTTGCAGATCCAGTGGGTCTGAGGCATCTATAATACACTGCAGTACACTGTATAGTGTACTGCAGTGTATTTGCATGTACGCGAAGCCTGATCAAGCTCCTGCCTTTAGCAGGAGCCTGATCAGGCTTAGATATACCATTGGGAAACTGCCAGAGCAGTGCAGCGGCCCAATGGGAGAGGGAGCTCCCTTCCTCTAAAACCCATCAAGAATCAGGTTGCTGCAATGGCACAGTTAACCCCTTCCATGCAGTGGTCACCATGTACCATGGCATGGAAAGGGGTTAAACGGCCAACATCGGTGCCAGGAGAAAAAGGACTGGATTGTTGCTCAGTGGTCCAAAAAGTCCTGTTTTCAGATGAAAGTAATATTTGCATTTCATTTGGAAATCAGGGTCCCAGAGTCTGGAGGAAGAGTGAAGAGACACTCAATCCAAGTTGCTTGAGGTCCAGTATATAGTTTCCACAGTCAGTACCGTATTTTTCTCCCTATAAGACGCACCGGCCCATAAGACGCACCTAGGTTTTAGAGGAGGACAATAAGAAAAAATATTTTTCATTAGGCCTCAGGTCAGACCACCAATCAGACCCCCAATGTTAATCAGACCTCAGATCACAGCTCCAATCAGACCCCCAATGTTAATAAGACCCTGAATCAGAACTTAGATCAGACCCCAAATGTTAATAAGTCCCCAATAAGACCTCAGATCAGACCCACAATCAGACCTCAGCTCACACCCAAAAGTGAATGACCCCCAGTCAGACCTCAGATATGAGCCCCAATATAAATAACCCCATTCAGACTTCAGATCAGACCCCCAGTCTTAAATCAGCCCCCCATACCTCATTTGATCAGTCCCCAGCCTCATATCAGCCCCCAGTCTCTTTTTATCAGCCCCCAGTGTAATATTAGTCCCGTTGACTTATTATATTAGCCCCCTTGCCTCTTTTCTTCAGCGCCAGTCTTATATCAGCCCCCATGCCTCTTTTCTTCAGCCCCAGTCTTATATCAGCCCCCATGCCTCTTTTCTTCAGCCCCCATGCTTCAGATGGTGCCCCAGCCTTATATGACATAAAATAAATAAAGCACTTACCTCCCCTGCTCCTGGACACTGCCGCTCCTTGCCGCCCGTGCTCTTCTCCCTCCTCCTCAGTTGGCTGTGCTGTGAAATGGCGCGCACAGCGTGAGGTCACAGAGCGCCCTCACGCTCTGCGCAGCCCTGCACAGCCGACAGCCGAGCCGAGGACCAGGATGTGGTGAGCACAGAGCCTTTACCGCTTCCTGGTCCTCCGGTGCTACTGAGCGCTTCTATAATGAAAGCGCTCATTAGCATTCACCCCATAAAAAGCAGGGACATTTTTCCCCCACTTTGGGGTAAAAAAAAAAAACTGCGTCTTATTGAGCGAAAAATACAGTAATTGTTTGGAGAGCCATGTCATCTGCTGGTGTTGATGTACTGCATTATATCAAGTCCAAAGTCAAAGCAGCTGTCTACCAGGAAATTTTAGAGTGTCATTCTTCACTCTGCTGACAAGCTTTAGGCTTAATTCAGACGTCAGTGGAGCACGGTCCATGAAAACCTGGACCACTCTCCTTCTGAGGGCAGGAGCGCACGGCGTCATTGGTTGCTATGACGCCGTGCACTTCGTGAGGTCGCCGCTGTACAGTGATACACTGTACACACTCGTATCGAGTGTATCACTATACAGCAGCGGCCTCATGAAGTGCATGGCATCATAGCAACCAATGATGGCGTGTGCTCCTACCCTCAGAAGAAGCACGGTCCGGGTTTTTACGGACCGTGCTCCATGGATGTCTGAATTAAGCCTTATGGAGATGCTGATTTCATTTTCTAGCAGGACTTGGCACCTGCCCACACTGCCAAAAGAACCAATACTTTGTTTAACCCTTACAGTACCAGCGCCGTACATGTACGGCGCTGGGGCGATGCGGGCACATGGCGCCCGCTCGCGGGTGCGGCGGGCGTCATGGCCGGCAAGTCTCTGCTGTTTCTAACAGCAGAGACTTGCCGCTACCTACTGTATCGGCGGCGTCTTCCGGGGTGACTAGATGCCGTGATCACACGTGATCACGGCATCTAGTTGCGTCTAAACCCGGAAGCGTTCGCTTCCGGGTGGTGTACAGACACCCCGTGTGGCCAATCGGGGTGTCTGTACACCATATGAAAACTGTAATCCTCGCTGGTGAGGATTACAGTTTTCAAAGTGCAATTCTTATTCTGGCCACTAGATGGCAGGCCAGGATAAGAAATGAGCAATTCATGGATTTAACTGCCTCTAGTAAATCCATGATTGCTCATAAAGAAAATGAAAAAGCCACAATATATAAGCTCATATTTGAGCATTCAAATAGTAAAAAAAAATAAAAACAAAATGTTAAAAAATATATAAAAAATAAAAAAGATATAAAAGTTCAAATCACCCCCCTTTCCGTATAAGTAAAAAATAAATACCTAAATAACACTAAATATAGACATCATGGGTATCACCGTGACCGAAAAACGCCCGTACTTTTAAAATATAAAAAAAAAAATCCAATACGGCGAATTGTGTGGCGGAAAAAAGCGTCCAAATGGCGATTTGCCGTTTTTTTGTCGCTTTTTTTTCTAAAAAAAATTAAATAAAAAGTGATCAAAAAGTCATACACACCCCAGAATGGTATTAATAAAATCTTCAGATTGTCCCGCAAAAAATGAGCCCACATACAGCTCTGTACACATAAATACCAAAAAGTTATAGGGGTCAAGATATGACAAGGAAAAAAAAAAAAAAAAGGGCAACTTTCTAATTTTTTTTCACTATCAAAACGCAGGAAAAACTATACATATTAGGTATTTCCGGATTCGTACTGACCAGTAGAATGAAAATAATGGGTCAGTTTTAATGCACATCGAACGCTGTAAATAAGAAACCCGTAGAACTGTAGCGGAATAGCGTTTTTTTTGCAATTTCACCTGATTTGGAATTTTTTTCCCGCTTCCCACTACACCATATGCAATATTAAAGGGTGGCATTGGAAAGTACAACTTGTCCCGCAAAAAACAAGCCGTCATACAGCTATGTGAACAGAAAAATAAAAGAGTTATGGCTGTTTGAAGGCAGGGAGCGCAAAACGAAAATGCATGACCGAAAAAACCTCCGGTACTGAAAGGGTTAATAACCACAGAATCACTGTGCTTGATTGTCCAGCAAACTCTCCTGACCTAAACCCCACAGAGAATCTATGGGGTATCGTCAAGATAAAGATGAGAGACAGAAGACTAAACAATGCTGATTAAATGAAGGCCACTATCAAACCAACCTGTGCTTCCATAACACCTCAGCAGTGCAACAGGCTGATTACCTCCATGCCACACCGCATTGATGCAGTAATTCATGCAGAAGGAGCCCTGACCAAGTACTGAGTGTATATACTGTGTATACTTTTCACTAGGCCAACATTTCTGCATTAAAAATTATTTTTTAATTGGTCTTATATAATATTAAAATTTTCAGAGATACTGACTTTTGGGTTTTCATTAGCTGTAAGCCATAATCATCAACATTAAGAGAATAAAATGCCTGAAATAGATCACTCTGTGTGTAATCTAATATATAAAGCTACGTGTATGTATGTATTTCCGCTAAAGGAATCTGCACCATCGCGTTTACAATTAAGAAATTTTGCACAGCCGCCTCCTGTGACTCAGGGAACGTCAACTATGTTTTGAGTGAAAATTTTCACCCCGTGCTTTCTATTTATTTGCCAAAAAAATACACTTATTTGCCACAAAAATACCGCCAAACTACAGGAGCCATTGTCTTTTGGCTATTGTGGCAGTTAGCGTGGATATCCATAAGGTTGCATATAGCAACCAATCAAAGCTCAGCTTCTCTTTTGCTACAGGTCATTAATATGAGCTCTGATTGGTTGCTAGAGGCAACAAAGGACATTCTTAGGGCTCATGCACATGACCGTATGTATTTTGCGGTTCGCAAATACGGATCCTCAAAAAATATGGATGATGTCCATGTGTATTCCGTATTTTGCGGTACAGAACAGCTGGCCCCTAAAAAAACAGTCCTGTCCTTGTCCGTAATGCGGACAATAATAGGACACATTCTTTTATTTTTGCAGAATGGAAATACGGATATAGAGAAATGGAATGCACACAAAGTAACTTCCTTTTTTTGCGGACCAATTGAAATGAATGGTTCCGCATGGGTCTGCAATGGGGGGATACTGTCGATATCTTTTACTGATACACACACACACAAACATTAAATAAAATAGATGAAATACACCCGTGAGGGTCCTTCTGCTAGTGAATCTATATACTATGAGTTTCATTTTTTGAACTGAATTACTGAAATTAACTTTTCAATTATATTATAATTTATTTAGATGCATCTGTAGCTGTGATTTAGGCTGGGTTTCGATGGTTCAACTGCACTAGTGTACCATGAAGTGCTATGGTTTCTCAGCAAGTACAGTTGGAGCATATACTTCTTATGTGTTTCACCTTTACTTGCCCCAAAACTGTGACAATATCCTGTAAACTGTTTTGCTTTTGTTGCAAAGTTTTTGGCCACATGCTATACTACCTCCCTGCCATATGTGAAAACCCAACCATTTATCCCCCATAGGTGCTATCAATCAATACAGATTGTGGCATCTTAGGTTTTCTTCACATCTGTACTTTCATTTTCTTTGTTCTTGAATATAAGGAAGAAGAACTGCAATAACAGAAGCGATTGATCTGTTGCATGTTTGACCCTAATAGTGTATGACAGCCCCATTGACTGTAATGGGGACCATTCCATCATGGGGCTTGTCATTTTACTGGCCAAAGTACTGTAGTGTGATGGTGACTCCTAACAAAAAATTCAATTAAAGAACCCTAATGGCAAGGCCACACATAGTGTAAAATTTGCAGCAGCAAATGTTGCACTAAATAGAACAAATAATGCCATGAATTTCTGTATGGATATGCTGTGATTTTGCTGCATATTTCAACTTCTACAATACATTGCCAAGATTGAAAGTTGTGGCAACATAAATTAACATACTGAGAATTTATAATCTGCACCATATGTTATGTGCCGATTTACATTGCATGTGGATAAGATTTGTTAAAATCTGATCCACTTTTCTGTTACTGTAAATGTATATAGACTTTCCACATGCCATTCTGCTGCAGAAAATGTGCAGCATTTATGATGCTTATCACCATACCCTAAGATAAGATTTGGAAACAAAAGAAATGGAGTGCCCTGGTTTCAGTCTTGTAACCCGGAAACAGGGGTGACAAGTAGTGTTCAGCGAAACGAAGCATCCAAAGTGGAATTCGATTCAAAGTTTTGGGAAAATTTGATTCGCCACAAACTCAAATTTTCTCATACTTCGTGGAAACGAATTGTTTTTTTTCTAAAATGGTGCCTGTTACAAAATGAAACTAAGATGCCTGGGCAAGTGAGATCACCCATAATGCCATGCAGCTAGCAAATCCGCAGATAGCCATCCCCTGTGATGTCATAGCCCAAAAAAACCACATCCCGTGTGGTCTCCATTTCACTGTGAGCTGAGTATAGGGAGAGACGTGACAGGCGCTCATGCTCATTGCAGAAAACTGTTTTAAAAAAAAAATTGATAGGGAGAGTGCAGGGACAGTGCAGGGAGATCCCACTGTGCCTCAGTATTAAAGAATGGACTAATGTATTGCCGCGTGCATCTTGTTCAACTGCTGCAGCATTCATAGTTAATCTGTAATTTTATACATAGACTTACTGTGCATAAGACTCGGTATTAAAGGGTGGTCTAATATATTAACATGTTCATCTTGTTCAATTGCTGCTACATTCATAGTTAATCTCATCCTATCAAAAGATGGCTCAAATGATCAACAAAATGGTGTGTGGTCAAACAAAAATGTATAATACCCCTACAAAATGTAACCACTAAACACCCATATCATTAAAACATAATAAATTTTATTAGTTACAGTAAAATACAACGGATTTCATAAAAAAGTATCAGCATATCATGGCAGACATCACAGAAAAAAATGAGAATACACTGGTATACATAATACAACAGTCTTAATGAGCCATATAAGATATACCCTAATGTGTATATAGCCCTCAGTAACGCTATAGTACGCTCAGTGCAAAATAAAGTGCATAGTGCTACACAATTGACCATAAAGGGCAACACATTCAAATAAAGTGCCAATTTAAATTACAAACCCCCACAACAACTCAAGTAAAATAGTAAATACAGACCAAGTGGCTGCCAACCAGTGTAAGTTCACCCAACAAGTGTTTCGCCGATGGCTTCCTCAGGGGATACCATGCTGCACATAATCACGCCTTTTTATACCGTACAAATGGATTACAGCTGCTGTTTCCCAGGCCACACCCCCTTACCAATGATAACTTATCATATGCGTTCCAACCGGGAAAGCATGATGTCATATCCTGTTCAGACCTACAGTGCCTTGCGAAAGTATTCGGCCCCCTGGAACTTTTCAACCTTTTGCCACATTTCAGGCTTTAAACAAAAAGATATAACATTTTAAATTTTTGGTGAAGAATCAACAAGTGGAACGAAATTTATTGGATCATTTAAACTTTTTTTGTAATGATAAAACTGAAAAGAGATGTCTCTATTAGAGTTGATCGAATCATAAAATATTCGGGGATTCGGTATTTGGCCCGAATTTTGCACGGGATTCGTGGGTTCGAGCCGAATCACGAATCCCATTAAAGTCTATGGGAGACCCGAATATTTTTGCAGGGGCCAAAGGTTCTGCACAGTCAAGTTTGCCCCAACATGTGAAAACCTCAGAAAAAGATGGAAACACCTTGGAAATGGATAGAAAACACCAGGGGCAGCATGTAGGGATGCCTCTGAGGCTCCTTAATTGCACCATTTTTTTCTAAATCTGGCCAATAGTCTGGTGATGACCCCAAGGCAATTTTCAGGGACATGGTAATGGTGACCCACTTAAAAATGCTGCCTGACAACCTGGCGGTGAACCCCTGATTGTCTGTCTTTCAATAAGATTGCAGTGTAAAGCATGGTGGTGAGTCTTAGTATGACTTTTTGGATGGCGATTGCATGTGGTCACGTACTCCCTGGGACCTCATAGTCACCCCTTCTCTGATGTGCTACCCCAGAACATTCTCTGCCCCAATTCACAAGACCTTTTGCAGTCTCAGTGTGCTGACAGTGGGGATTTACCAGTGTTGTCTGAGGAGGTGGTGGACAATGGCTAGACACAGGTGTCGGGGGGTGAGGTAGTTGAAAGTGAAGCAAGTTACTAGGGTTGTCACGATACCAGAATTTTGAGTTCGATACCGATACGTACAAAAGTATCACGATACTCGATACTGATACGATACCTTGCCAAAATAAAGAAGAACCTATTAATGCCACCCTGGCCTTTATCTGTGCGCCCCTCAATCCCCCCCCCCAGACCTTGCTTTTGACCCTGCTCTGTGCACCACCCTGGCCCTTTCAATGCAGCCCCTGGCTCTTATCTGTGCCCCTTTGGCTGTGCCTACCTGGCCCCTGTCTGCACCCCTGGGATCTGGCCCTTGTCTTTGTACGCCTCTTCCTGGTCTGCGCCCCTGGGCCCTTATCTGTGCCCCACTCTCTCTTTGTCTGCGCCTCTCTGGTTCTTGTCTCTGCTGCCCCCTGTGTGCGTCACCTTGGCCCTTATCTGTGCACCCCTCCCCCCTCTTCCCCCCCAGGACCTTGCTTGTGACCCTGCCCCTTACCCCTTATCTGTGCGCCACTGGCCCTTTTCAGTGTAGCCCCTAGCCTTATCTTGGTCCCCCAGGCCTTGTTTGCATAGGTGTACTGTGACATCACTGTGCTTATTATCCCTGGACTGTGACATCACTGTGCTTATTATCCCTGGACTGTGATATTGCAGTGTTTATTATCCCTGTACGGTGACATCACTGTGTTTATTATCTCTGTACTGTGACATCACTGTGTTTATTATCCCTGTACGGTGACATTACTGTGTTTATTATCTCTGTACTGTGACATCACTGTGTTTGTTATCCCTGTACAGTGACATCGCTGTGTTTATTATCCCTGTACTGTGACATCACTGCGTTTATTATCCCTGTACAGTGACATCGCTGTGTGTATTATCCCAGTGCAGGAAGAGGTAAGTGGTCTGTGTTTGTGTTTGTTTTTTATTTTTCAGGGTCGTGAATGCAGAGGACTACGTCGGATTCGGTGGACTACGTCGGACCAGCTTTTTTTTTTTTAATAAAATGGTCAACAGGGGTCTGGGGGAGTGTTTATTTCAATAAAATGTTTTATACTTGTGTGTGTGTATTTTTTTCTACAATACTACAGTTTTAGTAATCATGGCTATCTACTGACGGCCCTGATTACTAATACTGGGCTTAGTGCTTGCCGGTATGGCAGGCCAGCACTAACCCCAATATCTATTACCTCTGCACCCACCGCCACCAGGGGTGCCAGGAAGAGCCAGGTACCCGCAGGACTGGACCTTCTAAATTGAGGGTCTGGCCAATAACCATGTCCCTTCCCACTCTGGTAGTGCCAGGCTGCCATTGCTGGTTGTATCTGGCTGGCGAAGGAAAAAAGGGGACCCCATGCCATTTTTTTACAAAAATAAATAATTTTAAAAAAAATGCCCCCATCAGACCTCAGGTCAGCGTCTTGTGCCCCCATCAGACCTCAGATCAACATAATGTGCCCCCATCAAACCTCAGGTCAGCGTCTTGTGCCCCCATCAGACCTCAGGTCAGCGTCTTGTGCCCCCATCAGACCTCAGATCAACATAATGTGCCCCCATCAGACCTCAGGTCAGCGTCTTGTGGCCCCCCTCAGACCTCAGATCAGCCCACCCAGCCACTTTAAAAAAAGCATACTTACCTGTTCTGGCCGCCGCTGTCCTCAGGCTCCCCGCTCCCCATGGGCTGATCTGAGGGGGGCGCGGGGCCCCCCATGAAATCATTGGAGCTGGGGCCTGGAGCAGTAGCTCCAGGTGCTCTAATTATAATCCGGCCCTGGCAGCGCGGCAGATATTAGAACATGGCAACCGCATTAAAGTTATGCGCGCGCCATGTTCTATGTATCGGACGGCAAGAAAACTCGGTATCGAGCTTCGGTAACGCACTAGGTACCGAAACCGTACCGAGTTTTCGATATATCGTGCAACACTACACTAGCTAACACTGTCTGTCTCTTCTCCTTCCCAAAGCACAATGAGGCTGATGCTGCAGGTCCCTACCTTATGTAAATTTAGGTCACATGTCACTGCCAGCCAATCACTGCTGGGGAGGTATAGGGGCTGTTACATCACAGCAGGCGTTCCCAAAGGTTTCCCTTTGATGCTGATTGGCTGAAAAAACCAGGCATTTCAAACTTCCAGTGACTCACGAATAATCACGAGTCCACGATGCCGAGCCAAAGCTGGCAATATTTGTGCGAATCACGAATATTTTCGATTCGCTCATCACTAGTCTCTATCAGTTTTGCACATCTAGAGACTGAAATTCTTGCCCATTCTTCCTTGCAAAACAGCTCGAACTCTTTGAGGTTGGATGGAGAGTTTGTGAACAGCAGTTTTCAGCTCTTTCCACATATTCTCAATTGGATTCAGGTCTGGACTTTGACTTGGCCATTCCAAGACCTGGATACGTTTATTTTTGAACCATTCCATTGTAGATTTTGCTTTATGTTTGGGATCATTGTCTTGTTGGAAGATAAATCTCCATCCTAGTCTCAGGTCTTTTGTAGACTCCAACAGGTTTTCATCCAGAATAGTCCTGTATTTGGCTCCATCCATCTTCCCATCAATTTTAACCATCTTCCCTATACCTGCTGATGAAAAGCAGGCCCAAACCATGATGCTGCCACCACCATGTTTGACAGTGGGGATGGTGTGTTCAGGGTGATGAGCTGTGTTGCTTTTATGCTAAACATATCGTTTTGCATTGTTTCCAAAAAGTTGGATTTTGGTTTCCTCTGACCAAAGCACCTTCTTCCACATGTTTGGTGCGTCTCCCAGGTGGCTTGTGGCAAACTGTAAACAAGACTTTTTATGGATATCTTTGAGAAATGGCTTTCTTCTTGCCACTCTTTCATAAAGGCCAGATTTGTGAAGTGTTCGACTGATTGTTGTCCTATGGACAGACTCTCCCACCTCAGCTGTAGATCTCTGCAGTTCATCCAGAGTGATCATGGGCCTCTTGGCTGCATCTCTGATCAGTCTTCTCCTTGTTTGAGATGAAAGTTTAGAGGGACGGCCTGGTCTTGGTAGATTTGCAGTTGTCTGATACCCCTTCCATTTCAATATGATTGCTTACATAGTGCTCCTTGGGATGTTTAAAGCTTGGGAAATCTTTTGGTATCCAAATCCGGCTTTAAACTTCTCCACAACAGTTTCATGGACCAGCCTGGTGTGTTCCTTGGTCTACATGATGCTCTCTGTGCATTAAACAGAACCCTGAGACTATCACAGAGCAGGTGCATTTATACGGAGACTTGATTACACACAGGTGGATTCTATTTATCTTCATCAGTCATTTAGGACAACATTGGATCCTTCAGGGATCCTCAATGAACTTCTGGAGTGAGTTTTCTGAACTGAAAGTAAATGGGCCAAATAATTTTGCACGCCCCACTTTTCAGTTTTATTATTACAAAAAAAGTTTAAATGATCCAATAAATTTCGTTCCACTTCACAATTGTGACCCACTTGTTGTTGATTCTTCACCAAAAATTTAAAATGTTATATCTTTTTGTTTGAAGCCTGAAATGTGGCAAAAGGTTGAAAAGTTCCAGGGGGGCCGAATACTTTCGTAAGGCACTGTAAAAGTATCTCAAGTCTATGAAGTAAATAAAACTGAATCCTGAATATGTCAATATATTCAATGCTGACCGCAACACAGTATCTCCATGGCTCTAGTATTAAAAACGCCGCGTGCATTATACATCGGTGCCGTGATCTCGCGAGAAGATACCCAAGAGAAGTCAAGTATCCCGGGCCGATGCGTTCCGAGCTGGAATGCATAATATGCTATCGCTGCCACGCAGTTCCCACGGTAACTAAGTTAGTACGCCGACCTTCAGTAAAAGCACAATCTTAAGTGTGTGCAATGATAAATAGCAAGAATCACCAAATATGTGTAACAATAAATAGCAATTGTGACACATAAATATACAATGTATAAATACCCAAAACCAAATCAATTCAGTAATATACGTAAAATATATGGGAGAAAATAATGAACTCAATTAATATGCCGACCATATAAAAGTGAATATATGCAATAATAAATCATCACAATAACACAATATGTGTAACACATTCTGACACTATATAAATACTCAAGACTAGAGATGAGCGAGCACTAAAATGCTCTGGTGCTCGTTATTCGAGTCGAACTTTTCCCGATGCTCGGGTGCTCGTTTCGAATAACGAACCCCATTAAAGTCAATGGGAGACTCGAGCATTTTTTGCAGGGGACCAAGGCTCTGCCTAGGGAAGGCTGGGTGAAAACCTGGAAACCTCAGAAAATGATGGAAACACCACGGAAATGGACAGGAAACAGCAGGGGCAGCATGCATGGATGCCACTGAGGCTGCCTAATCCCACCATTACCCCAAATTCTCCTAGTGGGGTATGTGTGGTATCGATTCTTCTCAGTTTAAAATCGTATATGTCCCTTATCTTGGGACCATATATTTAATGGATTTTTCAAACATGGAAAAGGAAAAAGAGCTTGCTCTGGCCAGGGGAGTGTCTTTTCTACTGCAGCTAAGGGGACGTGTCCATGCTCTGCCTATCATAGGTCAGGAGCCAATTAAAAGAGGAACCAACAAAAATCAGTATAATATCTAATACGTCCCCTATCCGGGTAAATTGTTTGGAGAGAGGGCCTGTAGGTGGGGGGCAGGCTGGGGGGAAGGAGGTTGAGCTGGAAGAGCCAGAGGAGTGCCCCCTGGGCTAGCGTGTGTGGTGGTGACAACAGCCGGATGGAGTTAGAATGACGACGCAGGACCCCAACTTAAAAATTTAACATCAACCAGTACAATTGTCAATTATAAGCTCGATCAAGTGTGGCATGTGTTCTATGTATTCTTCTCAGTTTAATACCGTATATGGCAGCTATCCGGAAAAATAGTTTGGAGAGAGAGAAAGATAGAAAAAAGACGTAAATTGTTTGGAGAGAGTGCCTGTAGGTGGGGGGAAGGAGGTTTCGCTGGAAGAGCCAGAGGAGTGCCCCCTGGGCTAGCGTGTGTGGTGGTGACAACAGCCGGATGTAGTTAGAATGACGACTATAACGCCTCCTGGGGGTCCCAGGCGGCGCACGCGTACTTACCGCTGCGGCCGGCGTTCTCGCTCTTTGCTGCCGTGATGTTTGTTGCTTGGTCAGTGTGAAGTCTTGTTCTCTTGCCCTGGGCTCCAGGTGCTGCATTTTATTAGGTCAGCTCCTTAATTGGTTCCTCCCCTTTCCTCCTGTCTGTAACTATATAAGTCCTCCTTGGACACTTACTCCTTGCCTGAGTGTTATAAGTCATCCTGACTTGCGAAGGTTCCCGTATTGCCTTAGTCCTGCTGTAGTGTGAACACCGCTCTAGTCCTGCTATAGAGTGAACACTGTCTTGGCCTGCTGAAGTGTGAACACCGCTCTAGTCCAGCTGAAGTGTGAACACCGCTCTAGTCCTGCTATAGAGTGAACATTGTCTTGGCCTGCTGAAGTGTGAACACCGCTCTAATCCAGCTGAAGTGTGAACACCGCCCTAGTCCTGCTTTTGTTTGAACACTACTATCCAGTACCTGGCTTCCGTTCCTGGCTCTTGTTCGTGGTTCCTGTTCCTGGTTCCCGCCCCTGGCTGATCCTCTCCGATCTGCTTCCAGTGCATTGCTGACTCCAGTCATCCTTCCACATCTCCTCCCTAGGTGTGTGTCTGTCCTGCGTATCTGTCTCTCTGGTGTTTTGCACCTTAGTACTCTGTCCATCTGGCCAGCTGTCACGAGTATTGTCTCACCCCAAGAGGTAGCGACCTGGTGTACCTCCTCGGGAAAGCCTATCCCCACCATCAGGGGTACTGTGAAGAACGGGAGGTACACTTAGACAACGCCCTTAGGGGAAGACATTCTCGTGACACAGTGGATCCACATCCACTGATCTTGACAACGACGCAGGACCCCAACTTAAAAATTTAGCATCAACCGGTACAATTGTCAATTATGAGCTCGATCAAGTGTGGCATCTGTTCAATGTATTCTTCTCAGTTTAATACCGTATATGGCAGGTATCCGGAAAAATAGTTTGGAGAGAGAGAAAGATAGGAAAAAGACGTAAATTGTTTGGAGAGAGGGCCTGTAGGTGGACCTCTGGAAAAATTGTTTGGCGAGAGGGCCTGTAGGTGGACCTCCGGAAAAATTGTTTGGAGAGAAGGCCTGTAGGTGGACCTCCAGAAAAATTGTTTGGAGAGAGAGCCTGTAGGTGGACCTCTGGAAAAATTGTTTGGAGAGAGGGCCTGTAGGTGGACCTCCAGAAAAATTGTTTGGAGAGAGAGCCTGTAGGTGGACCTCTGGAAAAATTGTTTGGAGAGAGGGCCTGTAGGTGGACCTCTGGAAAAATTGTTTGGAGAGAGGGCCTGTAGGTGGACCTCCGGAAAAATTGTTTGGAGAGAGGGCCTGTAGGTGGACCTCTGGAAAAATTGTTTGGAGAGAGGGCCTGTAGGTGGACCTCCAGAAAAATTGTTTGAAGAGAGGGCCTGTAGGGGGCCCTCCTGAAAAATTGTGGTAAAAAAGTGCCAGTTGGACCTCTAAAAAATGGTGTTTTTTGGGTCAGCATTAGGCAAAGACGACAAGGAGGAGAGTAGGAGCAGTAGA
>ONZH01000821.1:0-20056 GCA_900303285.1 Rhinella marina
GTGGTCTCACATCACCTTGGGGCACATCCGACGATTCCCCTTCTAGATCATCCAGACTGTCCACAGTTCTATAAATAAAACAATAGTAGAAAATGTTTTTTAAAATTGTGGAAAACAAAACTGTAAAGTGCCTGATCATACTGAAGCTCCAATAATTGCTTGCATTTTAAAATAATGCACAAATTATATGTACATGTATGTTTATAATTGAGCCAAACAAGCAGCGTTAAATGGGTATTATCATCTTTGACAATGGTGGCATCTCACTAGGATATGCCCCCCTTGTCTTATAGGTGTGGTGGAAGACGTAGGACCTGCTCCTATATCCAGAACAAAGCCACGAAAGCTGGTGCCTGGAGGACTCAGATCTGGAAAACGCAAAGGGCAAATAACATATAAAGGAATGCTATCACAGCGCATTTAGGCGCCAACAAGTACCAATTTTTGATATTGATACAAAAGAAATATGCCATACAGCGCTCGCCTATGTATTGCAGCCACATTTAAAATGAATGGAAGGCGGATGGCCATGGCCAGTTCACAATCCTTCATTTTCAGGTCTTGGTTCAGGATAGAGGTGTGGGTCCCAACGGTGGTACACACACCTATCAGACTATGGTGACATATCCTAGCAATATTTAAAAAAAATATTTACAAAACCATGTATAAGATACTAAAATCCCCCCAAAAATCACTGTCTTAGTGCTGCTAGAAAGTATAGCTAGGATTGTAATTCCAAAAAATTGATTACACGTTACAATATTTTGGGGTAACATGACCAGTATATCTTGAAATGGATATAATGTGCAGCATATCCCTCTACAGTGTGCAAGTATAAGTGGTGCCCGACTCTAAGACATTACAGATTACTAGACAGCAGCAGTAGCAGGATGAAGGCTGTGCTTTACTATATGGACATGTCACAAGCACAGGGCAACAAACTACAAGTAGCACATAAGTAAAAGCTTTGCTTGGAAAGGCCAAACAAACCTAATGATAACATAAGTGTAGGCATATAGTGCAAAGAACTGATGGGAAAGGGACACTTTAAGGGCAGGTAACAATATAGAGTGTTCAGTAAAATATCAAACATCAACACACATTACACAACCAATAGTTAAATCTACTGGCCACATATGTGTTAAAAATTTGGTCACGTAAAACACATTTTTAACAAACAGATAACAAAAAAGCCTTGTTTACCAAAGGCCTTTGTAACCTGCAGTAAAAACAATCTCTGACCCTCACCAGTTGCCACCACCCTGCTATGCAAAGGCAGTGAATATAAGGGCTGAGTGACATATCTGCCTGCTGGTATACTCAACAGCAGGGGTGGGATTCAAATTTTATACAACAGGTTCCCTACTCAACGGTGGACATGTGGTGTCATGACATGTTTACATATACATCTCATATATGCACAGGGGCGGTCTTGGGCACCACGCATCCTATGCATTTGCATAGGGCCCCCAACGTCCAAGGGGGCCCCCACGCTCCGCTTGTATGCCGGTGCCCAAGACCGCCCACCCAGCTGTCACTTACTGCATTTGTCCGCTGCGGCCCGTGGACCAGCCTCACTGCGGCTGCGCGCACACCGCACCCGCTCACTCTCAAGTCCAGAAGTGTAGCAGGAAGCTCATTCAGCCGCAGAGAGGCCGATCTGCACAGCAGAACACAAACTCTGCGGCTGCGTGTCAGTGTCCCAGGCTCTAGCACGTGTCCCAGCCCAGCCAATAGAGAGCTGGGAGTCTGGGAAACGCCATAGGCTGTGGGCAACCTTCACCCCCAGATAGGAGAGTGATATACGATAAGTGTGTAAAAAACACATTCTTTCATTGTTTAACAGTGAGTTAATTGTTAATTGTTTGACAGTATTTTATTGTTAAAAAAGTCTTTGATGTGTGGGGGGCGTGTCATTGGGGGGGCGTGTCATCAGAGGGTGTGTTATCAGGGGTGTGACAAGTCATGGGGGGGGGGGCCCGGACATAACTTCGCTTAGGGCCCCAGAAATGCCAAGACCGCCCCTGTATATGCAACACACATACATAGAAATACACCATATATACACTACACATACATAAATACACCTCATATACACTACACACATAGCACCCAACTTTGAAAAATCCGAACGAGCTAAACTATGGCCTGGAAGGGCTGATCTCCAACTGGCCATCTGTTCTGTCATTTTAACAACCGGTTACAGGGCCGGACTGGGACTGAAATTCAGCCCTGGCATTTTGAAATCAAAGAGGCCCACATGCCTCGACTTTTTAAAGTCACAGCCAACCCTTTTAGAGGCCCTAAAAATTATTAAAATATAATAATTTAATAAACGTAAACCACACCAAACAAGGTAAATAAACCGCCCCCTGCAGAGAGAGATGGAAAAGCTATATCTCCTGATAGGGTACGGGTCTAGAACTCAGACCCGGACTGATCAAAACTTTTGATATGTCTCTGTGACATGTCAAAAGTCTTTCAGTTCATCAGTGGCCCTATTACACAGATTGATGTGTAAAGGTCCTTTTACACGGGACCGATTATCGGCCGAAAAAGCGCTCCTAGGAACGCTTGTGCCGATAATCGGCCCGTGTAAAAGTGGCCCTAATCAGCCGACGAACGAGTAAAACGCTCGTTCATCGGCTGATTGGATCTTTTGGTTTGTACAAAAGATCCAATCTGTCGGGCGCACATCACCCTGTGTAAACTAACATTTTCCCTCCTAACATTACGTATATCACTACACAACATACAGGGTAAGGCTACATTCACACCACAGTTGTTTTTGCAGCCTCCGATCTGCATATTTTGCAGACAAGGATAGGCATTGTTACAGTGGATCTGCAAAAAAAAAACGGATGCCATACGGAACATCATCCTTTTTTTGCGGATCCGCAATTTGCAGACCGCAAAACACCATGTTCGTGTGAATGTAGCCTAATACAGCGACTCATACCTCGTACATCCAGTATAATACAGCGCCTCATACCTCTTACATCCAGTGACGTCTCCTCTGATGTAGATCTTTTCTTTCCTCATCTTCTCCTTTCAGACCAGACGCCATTTTTCAGCCATTTCTCATCTCTGCAGTTTGACAGAAAAAAAATCTTAGTTTACTACTTTTCCATCATCCTCCCGTCTTCTGTACAAATCATCCTACCACCTCCAGTACTGTGCTACTAGTACCACACAGATAGTGCCCTTCAATAATTATTGGCACACAATGCCCTAAAATAACTGCGCCCAGCAAATAGTGTCCCGTAATAGTGTGAACATAACGTCCCCCAGAAATAACTGTGCTGATACTGTGCCAGGGTGCCCCCCACAGTAATAGTGCCCCCCACAGTAATAGTGCCCCCCAAAGTCCCAACTAATAATTCTCTGCCAGAGTGCACTTGTTAGTAATAGTGCCCTCAACAGTACTAATGTCCCCACTGTGCCCCAGAAATAATAATGCTTCCAATGTGCCAGTAAGAAGTGCCCCCAAAATTTCACCCCAATAATGTGCCAGTAAGAAGTGCTCCCCACCCATAGATGTCCCCCAAATTATGTGCCAGTAAGAAATGCCCCCAGTGCCCCATGAGCCAGTAAAAATGGCCCCAGTGCCTATAATAATGCCCCCAGTGCCAGTAAAAATGCCCCCAGTGCCCCATGTGCCAGTAAAAATGCCCCAGTGCTAGTAAAAATGCCCCCAGTGCCCCATGTGCCAGTAAAAATGCCCCCAGTGTCAGTAAAAATGCCCCCATGTGCCCCATGTGCCAGTAAAAATGCCCCCAGTGCCAGTAAAAATGCCCCCAGTGCCCCATTGTGTCAGTAAAAATGCCCCCATGTGCCAGTAAAAATGCCCCCAGTGCCCCATGTGCCAGTAAAAATGCCCCAGTGCCAGTAAAAATGCCCCCAGTGCCCCATGTGCCAGTAAAAATGCCCCCAGTGCCCATAAAAATGCCCCCAGTGCCCCATTGTGCCAGTAAAAATGTCCCAGTGCCCATAAAAATGTCCCCAGTGCCAGTTAAAATGCTCCCAGTGCCCATAAAAATGCCCCCAGTGCCCGTAAAAATGCCCCCAGTGCCCCATTGTGCCAGTAAAAATGCCCCCATGTGCCAGTAAAAATGCCCCATGTGCCAGTAAAAATGCCCCCAGTGCCCATAAATGCCCATAAAAATGCCCCCAGTGCCCCCATTGTGCCAGTAAAAATGCCCCAGTGCAGTAAAAATGCCCCCAGTGCCCCCATTGTGCCAGTAAAAATGCCCCAGTGCAGTAAAAATGCCCCCATGTGCCAGTAAAATGCCCCCATGTGCCCCCAATAGAGCTCCGGTCGGTGCTACAATAAAAAAAAAAAAAACATTTATTACTTACCTCCAGCAACGATGCGATGAGGCCTCTTCCGGCCTGTGTCCCGCGCTGTACGGCTCAGGCGGCGCGATGACGTCATCGCGCCACCTGAGCCGGCCTCTGATAGGCTGCAGGCCTAGTGCCTGCAGCCTATCAGAGGAACGGGCAGGTGAGACGCCTCTCACTCCCCTGCCTCAGTATAATACAGGCATCTGTATCGCCGTCCTGAGGACGGCGATACAGATGACTATGGAGATGAGCGCTTCCACAATGGAAGCGCTCATCTCCCTCTGCCCCGCCGACGCCCACAATTATGCGCAGGGCAGTGCGGTGCGGCCCTGCAAGAGTGGACTGGACCGGCCCACGGAGGGCAGCGGCCCTTCTGGCATTTGCCAGAAGTGCCAGACGGCCAGTCCGGCCCTGACCGGTTATATCGAACCAGTGGGAACTGGCTGAATCCCATGCTTGCTCAACAGCATGTTGAATGTGTAGTACTACAAGTCGCAGAATAAAACTCTGAGACTGCTGAGACTGTACACACAGGAAATAAACCATATCTTTATAATCGCCATAACTACTTTGCCAGCATTTGAACAGGATTTCTATCAGCAATGGCTGCAGTTAAATATCGTACAGTCTGAAGCAATGTCCTGGCAGAAGGGTTTAAGGTATAATGTGTCGAAAAGCACACAAAATAAGACATGGAGCAGCCACACAGTCAGATCCTGGGGGGCCTAGCCAGCACAGTGACGTATTGTGTAGAGGCGGTTATCTCTTGGTGCACGAATACAAGATCAGCAGGAATGGAATGTGAAAAAATGCATGAAAAAAATAATAATTTGGACTCATGTAATACATACAAAGACAAAACTCTTAACATGGACAACCACTTTTTACATGGCTCACCACACAAATGACATGTTAAAAAGCTCACCCAAGTCTGCTTGACCATTTGAGTCGGCTTTCCTCCAGTCAGCAGGCCTCAAGGATTTGGTCACCTCTGCCCAGGAGGTATCTTTCTTGATGCGGTCGTGATATGCATCACTCCGGCCTCTCTTCTATCAGCGTGATCAGGCTCTCCATGTCCCATCGTGCCATTTTCAAGGTTCCGCAAATGCCGAACCACACTTGCACTGCTACCAAATTGTCCTCACAAAATGCAAGGCAAATACACTTCCTGGTTTATGTGTGCTCAAACTGTCACATGGTATAGAAACCAGGTGTGTGGAACATGGATCCGCAAAAAATGCGGATAACATACGGATGCTTTCATTATGCATCCGCATTTTTTGCGGACCCATTAACTTCTATGGGTCCGCAAAATGTGTTTTGCGGACAAGAATAGGACAGGTTCTATTTTTTATGCAGCCCAACGGAACGGGCATATGAATGCGGACAGCACAACGTCGACTCTCAGTATTTTTTGCGGACCCATAGAAATGAATGAAAAATGCGGATCGGAACCCGCAAAAAATACTGTCGTGTGAAAGGGGCCTTATGGTGAGTCAAAGTCCTCATCATAAATCAGGTGCATCCTCCAGCAACCATGCTCCTCAACAGAAATCTGTGAGAGTTCAGAGGTGCCGTAGATTTCTGGCTTAGGGTACTTACAAATTCTGGTATTGAGCTCCGTCATAGGGGCTCAATCCCGGAATAAAATGCTTCAGTTTTGTCCCCATTCATTGTCAATAGGGACAAAACTGAACTGAAGAGAACGAAATGCTCCTAAATACATTCCGTTCAGTTCTCTTCAGTCTCCAGACCGGAGAGCAAACTGCAACATGCTGCAGTTTGCTCTCCGGTCTTGGCATTCGCACCAAGACGGATCTGGAATGACTCCCAATGCAAGTCAATGGGGACGGATCCGTTCGGTGTAACACAATAGTAAACGGATCCGTCCTCCATTGACTTTCAATGGAGTTCATGACGGATCCATCACCTTGCACTTTTCCCACAGCTCCATCCTCCCTCCAGCAGGTGGCGCTGTGGGGAATCTTACCTTCCCTTCCATTGTGCGCGCCGTCCTCCTCCTCCTGTGGTGTCCGGAGCTGCTGGCACAGGTAAGAGACAGTGTCTGACACGTGTGGGGCCGGAGCACGGTTCTGGCCCCACATGTGCACCTGGAGCAGCACGGATCCGGCGGGACCCTTCATCCGCCGGATCAGTGCTGCCGCTAGTGTGAAAGTAGCCTAAATTTGCCTCAGAATATTTGCTCAAATAAAGAGAAGTTTGTCTCCAATGTTGGTCACACCCCTTTCTCATTCTTCCTTTTGGAAAAGTGGCCAGGGTGGTATGAAAAAAAGGGGCAATTGCAATTTTTTTCAAAAAGTTGCATTTAAAAACACGCACACAACTTGCAACTTTTTAAAGCCACTTTTCTGGCAGAAGGGAAGTGATAAATCTCCCCCACAGTCTTGTAGGAAACCTGAGGTTCTGGAACAGCCCTAGCCATTTAGGAACTCATTTTAGGAACTCAATGAATTTAGGAACCATTTAGGAACTCAATGAATAGTATAATCTATTTACCTTTGATAGTACTGGGAGATTCACTGAAAAGAGGCAAATATTATGTAAAAACTCTTGCTAGGACAAAGCAATCTGAATGAAACAACATGCAATGTGCTCCTCAGTATATGGACATTAAGAAGTATTGGATATTACATGTTTCTCGGATGAGGCATGATTTTATTTGTTGGGTTATATGTTAACTCTCAAAACAGTAGATGGGCCACTGAAAATCCCTTTGTCACTCACCAAAAACCAATCCATGTTCGAAAAGTCTGTGTATGGTGTGCTATGTCTCGGCTGCACATCATAAGCTTCATTTCCTTTGACACCACCATGAATACCTATGTGTATCTGAACATTTTTGAACAGTTTGTGAATCAACTGGATGATTGTGAGTTAACCAAAGGTTACTTCTAGCAAGATGGAGCAATGTGTCACAAATCAGCAAGGAACATGGTGGATGTACATGGAAATATGTGGATGTACAAGGCCATCACTAAAGGAAAATACAAACAAAAACAAAATATAACATCACTCGCATAGTACTAAATCGTTTATATATAAACTAATATGCAATACAGAACCTATATATATATATATATATATATATATATATATACCGTAGCAGCAGACTCTACTAAATGGCATGGCTACGATTACACTGCCAGTAACTTGGCCAGGTAGGAATTAAGCTTGCACACAAGCGGATTGCTGGGCGTGTAAAGTTGTTTCCTGGCCACATTCTGTTATTAAATCACTGACAATGGAGAGAGAGAGGAGGAGGAGGAGGAGGAATCTGAATGGGAGAAGCAGAAAGTGATGATAATTATGTGAAATACATTATTTTGCATGTGAATTGGCTACCACCAGGAAGACTAGGTGAAGGGGGAAATTCTTGTTGTGATAGCTGGCTGCAATCACTGTTTGCACATGGGATGGGGTGATGCCTCTTGTGATTCAGCAAAGCTGTGCTGCCTATGTTTGTGTTTCACTGCCCTTGGTGTACTTTACTATTGAAGAGCTTGCACAGGGTAATTCTTCTGTCTACTGGGCAGTGTGGAGAAAAACTGTTAGATGGCAGATACTCACTCAGATCTAGAGGCAACCGAGCTTCACTTAGTTTTGGCACGTTTTTGGCCTAATGCACCCACAATGGCAGCAGCATCACCAGTTCCCAAAGCAGATCTGGTCTTGACAGCTTTTTGGGTATACTAAGTTTCTCAATAGGAAAGCTTATTATATTTTTCTATTGTAGACCAGATATCTTCAAGGTTTAAATAGGTGCCAGAATGTGATGTAGTTTTACTGACTTATTAATATGTGGCCGTATATATACAGCAGTTTTATCCATTCGGCACTGAGTACTAGACCAGTGTGGGGAGAGGTCTTGCTGTATTCAATATGGACAATTTTAATTATTTTCAATAAATGATCTACAGTTTAATTACAGGGCTCTAGTGCTCGAACCGCTTCTTTGCCTTCCAAATGGATGTGCATAGCCAAAGATTTTGTGCACAAGAAAGACATAGCAGATCTAGAGAGGGTTCAGAGGGGGGCAACTAAAGTAATAACTGGAATTGATGGACTACAGTACCAAGAAAGATTATCAAAATCAGTTATTTGGTTTAGAAAAAAAGAAGACTAAGGGATATTCTCTATGTCTAGAGGAAAGAAGGTTTCTACACAAGCATAGAAGGGAATTCTTTATTGAGCAGTGAGAGTATGGAACGCTCTGCCAGAGGTGGATATGGTTAACTCATTAAAAGAATGAAGAAGAAGGAATTTCTTGAGTGTAATAATATTACAGGTTATGGCTACTAGATTTCTGGCAAAAGGTTGTTGATCAAAGGAGTTATACTGATTGCCTGACTAGAGTGGGCCAGATTTTTTTTCCTCTAAAATTAAGGAAAATTGGTGACATGTTTTTTTTTTTTTTGCCTTCCTATAGATCAACTTGCAAGATAACAAGCTGAACTGGATGGACAGATGTCTTTTTTTTTAACCTCAAACTATGGGGGTCATTTATTATACTGAAATACATCTATATTAGGTATATTTCAGGTGCAGATGGCGGTTGTGCCGCTATCTACAACTTTTCACCACTCACGCAAGGTTTACAATTGTCTTTGTGGGTGTGGCAGCTGGGAAGCTGTCTTACATTTAGAAGTGACGCTGGATGCAACAAAGGTATGGTGAGGCCTGCGTCTCTTTATAACTTTGGCAGATGCTCTGCCAGCTATAGGGCTTTATTAAGACCGGCGTCTAAAATGCCGGTCTTAATAGATACTCCCCTATGTTACTATATACACAATGACACAAACTATGAAACAGTTTGCAAGTCTGTTTACTGGAACTTAAAGAAAGAGAGGTGCAATGTAGTGCCCTTTTCTTTCTACAAATACACTGAAGACACTGCTACCTCAGATCAACAGTCTGTGCCCCCATCAGACTTCAGATCAGCAGAATGTGCCCCCATCAGACCTCAGATCAGCATATTGTACCCCCATCAGACCTCAGATCACAGCAGTATGTGCCCCCATCAGACCTCAGATCAGCGTCTTGTGCCCCCATCAGACCTCAGATCAGGGTCTTGTGCCCCCATCAGACCTCAGATCAGCGTCTTGTGCCCCCATCAGACCTCAGATCAGCATCTTGTGCCCCCATCAGACCGCAGATCAGCCCACCCAGCCACTTATAAACACCTTACTTACCTGTCCTGCGCTGCCGCTGCCCTCCGGTCCCGCGCTCCACTCTCTTCCCTGCCGACGCGCACTATGACCTGACGCTGCAGGACAGGTAAGTAAGGTTTTTATAAGTGGCTGGGTGGGCTGATCTGAGGTCTCATGGGGGTCCCTACGTCCTTATGGAAGCGCTCACTTGTATTCGTCCTATAAGACGCACCACATTTTCACCCCTACTTTTGGGGGGGGGAGTGTGTCTTATAGGGCGAAAAATACGGTACTCAGTGTGCATTCCGTTCCCGTATGTCCGTATATCCGTTCCCCAAAATAGAGATTTAAAATGCCACCTTCTGGATTTTAAAACATGCATTGTACACTTGTATTGCTACCCCCCAAAAAAAAACTTGACATGCCTGGAGATTCTCTGTCCGAGATTTCACAATATTATTACAGGTGTTTCCGCTGAGGTTTACAAAGGTACCCTCTAAATTGTAAAAACTTCGCTTATATTATATATATTCTGTGTTCTGCCATTGACCTAAGATTAACATCCTCCATAATTCGTATCTCTTACTCCCATTTTCAAGACGAGTTGCACAAACTCTCTGGAATGCTCTGCCCCGGAATATCTGGTTAATTCTGAACTTCCTTACCTTCAAATGTACTTTAAAAACACAATTTTTCATGCAGGCATATCGTGCACCCCCCCCCCCCCCAAACTCTTCAGACCTTAACTTAATCTTCTGACAGTAATTCCCACTCCAAAAGCACTAGCACATGTAGATCAGTACAAAGATGGCTGGACCACTTCATATAACAATGAGCTACCTTTTCTGTCACCCCCACTTTCTCGTAGATTGTAAGCTCTTGCAAGCAAGGCCCTCACTCCTAGTGTTTCAATTGTATATTAGGTGCTATGGAATATGGTGGTGCTATATAAATAAAGATTATTATTATTATGCTATTTTCCTACCAAAAACCTTTGCACTGTCTGGAGATACTTTGTCCCAGATTTCAGACTGTTAATTCATTAGTTTTCACTGATATTTAAAACATTAAACCTCTGGATTGTAAAATCTTCAATGTACACTATATTGCTATCCCCACCCCCATCCCACAAAAAAAAAACCTTGAACTGTCTGGAGATACTTTGTCCCAGATTTAAGACTATTATTTCATTTGTTTTTACTTAGATTTGAAACACTACCCTCTGGTTTGTAAAACACATTGTACAGTTGTAATGAGCTTATCCCCCCCCCCCCCCCATACCAACACTTAAACTCAAGTTTGGGGGGGAAATTTCTGCAGCAGCTGCAGATGTGCTGTAGTAGGCAGTAACTGCAGCTAAAAGGCCTCATCTCCTCATTCCTAACTCCCTTACTGAAAGATTTCCCTGTCTTTCCCTTTTGTACACAATTATTTTCCTTTCTAGCCTTTCCAAAAACTGTTCCTACAATAAAAGCTTGATTAAATTTATGACTGTAAACTGTCCCTAAGAGCATTTTCTGTCAGACACTGAATAGAGTTTAGACCCATCCATCCTCATTCACAGCTCAACACAAAATGATGTTCTGTTTGTTCTGCCAGGGCATCTCCCTGCCTGCTTCAGGACTGATTGACTCATCCAGGCTATCTGTCAGCCTGTGAGCCAATCATAGCAAGCTTCTCCCCTTTCCCTTACACTGGATTTGTCCGAAGCGATAATCCTTTGGGAAATTTGTAAAGAGCCTGGTTTGATACAGAAGAATTACCTCAAACTAAAAGCTCTTTCACATTAGCATTATTAATTTCCTTTTTTCTGCTCTGTTATAGGAGCAGAACAACAAAAATAACATTCCAGGTTGAGCACATAACTGACATGAATGGAGCCAAACAGATATATACCATTGACTATAATGGGATTAATTCAGTTTCCTACTCAGCAGAATGATGGAAGAGGATAGTATATACCGATACAGATGGATCTGGATATATTGGAGGCTTGGAGAGAGAAGTGGCAGATGAGGTTTAACACTGACAAATGTAAGGTTATATGCATAGAAAGGAATGATGGTAAAACACTGGGTATCACTGACATCGAAAAGGACTTAGGAATTTTGGTGAACAGCAAACTAAGCTGCAGAAACCAGTGTCAGGCAGCTGCTACCAAGGCCAATAAGATAATGGGTTGCATCAAAAAGCACATAGATGAATGTGATAAGAACATAGTCCTGCCACTTTACAAATCACTAGTCAGACCACACATGGAGTACTGTGTACAGTTCTAGGCTCCTGTGAGCAAGCCAGACATAGCAGAGCTGGAGAGGGTTCAGTGGAGGGCAGCTAAAATAATAACTGGAATGGGTGGACTATAGTACCCAGAAAGATTATCAAAATTAAGGTTACGGTCATTTTAGCAAAAAAGACAACCGAGGGGAGATAATAACTTGGTATAAATATATGAGGTGTCAGTATCGAGATCTCCCATTATCCCAGGACTGTGACTGTGATAAGGGTACATCATCTACATCTGGAGGAAAGAAGGTTTCTATATACACAGAGAAGAGCATTCTTTACTGTAAGGGAAGTGAGACTATAGAACTCTCTAGCTGAGGAGGCGGTTATGGTAAATTCACTAAAAGAGTTCAAGAGGAGCCTGGATGTATTTCTGGAGTGTAATAATATTACAGGTTATAGTTAGAGATGAGCGAGCACTAAAATGCTCGGGTGCTCATTATTCGAGTCGAACTTTTCCCGATGCTCGGGTGCTCGTTTCGAATAACGAACCCCATTGAAGTCAATGGGAGACTCGAGCATTTTTGCAGGGGACCAAGGCTCTGCCTAGGGAAGGCTGGGTGAAAACCTGGAAACCTCAGAAAATGATGGAAACACCACGGAAATGAACAGGAAACAGCAGGGGCAGCATGCATGGATGCCTCTGAGGCTGCCTAATCCCACCATTACCCCAAATTCTCCTAGTGGGGCATGTGTGGTATCGATTCTTCTCAGTTTAAAATCGTATACGTCCCCTATCTTGGGACCGTATATTTCATGGATTTTTCGACCACGGAAAAGGAAAAAGAGCTTGCTCTGGCCAGGGGAGTGTCTTTCCTACTGCAGCTAAGGGGACGTGTCCATGCTCTGCCTATCACAGGTCAGGAGGCAATTAAAAGAAGAACAAAAAAAAACATCAGTACAATATCTAATACGTCCCCTATCCGGGTAAATTGTTTGGAGAGAGGGCCTGTAGGTGGGGGGCAGGCTGGGGGGAAGGAGGTTGAGCTGGAAGAGCCAGAGGAGTGCCCCCTGGGCTAGCGTGTGTGGTGGTGACAACAGCCGGATGGATTTGGAAAAACTCTAGCATCAACCGGTACGGTATCGATTCTTCTCAGTTTAATACCGTATACGTCCCCTATCTTGGGACCCTACATTTCATGGATTTTTCAACCACGGAAAACGGAAAAAGAGCTTGCTCTGGCCAGGGGAGTGTCTTTCCTACTGCAGCTAAGGGGACGTGTCCATGCTCTGCCTATCACAGGTCAGGAGGCAATTAAAAGAAGAACCAAAAAAAGGAGTGCCCCCTGGGCTAGCGTGTGTGGTGGTGACAACAGCCGGATGGATTTGGAAAAACTCTAGCATCAACCGGTACGGTATGTATTCTTCTGAGTTTAATACCATATACGGCACCTATCCGGAAAAATAGTTTGGAGAGAGAGAAAGAGAGGAAAAAGACGTGCAGTATGGAGCAATTACACGGAAACTATTAGATTAGGCAGACGTGGTCTGCTTAATTGCAACCCATACAAATGAGAGAAAGAGAGGAAAATGACGTATTTTTAAAAGTGACGTTCAGTATAGATCAGGGGTGCACAACGTTTTCAGGGTGGAGGCCACATTGTCCGACTGAACCAAAGTCAAGGGCTGAAAATAAAATTTAAAGGGGTATTACCAACTGAAATACTGTATTTATGGCAGATTGAACACAGTGTATACCATTAATGTCTAGTTACAGTTCCAGGAGTCCCATCTAATGGGAGAAATACATGAAAAATGCATGTGAGCAGCCACAAAACATGGACATACATGTCTGTTACCAGATGGATGGGGCCACACAGAATGGTATCAAGGGCCGCATGTGGCCTCCGGGCCGCAGGTTGTGCACCCCTGGTGTAGATCAAGTGTGGTATGTGTTCTATGTATACTACTCAGTTTAATACCGTATATGGCAGCTATCCGGAAAAATAGTTTGGAGAGAGAGAAAGATAGGACAAAGACGTAAATTGTTTGGAGAGAGGGCCTGTAGGTGGGGGGGCAGGCTGGGGGGAAGGAGGTCGAGCAGGAAGAGCCAGAGGAGTGCCCCCTGGGCGAGCGTGTGTGGTGGTGACAACAGCCAGATGTAGTTAGAATGACGACGTAGGACCCCAACTTAAAAATTTAGCATCAACCGGTACAATTGTCAATTATGAGCACGATCAAGTGTGGCATGACTTTTTAGATGAAGATTGCATGTGGTCACGTACTTCCTGGAACCCCATAGTCACCCCTTCTCTGATGTGCTACCCCAGAACATTCTCTGCCCCAATTCGCAAGACCTTTTGCAGTCTCCATGTGCTGACAGTGGGGATTTACCAGTGTTGTCTGAGGAAGTGGTGGACAATGGCGAGACACAGGTGTCGGGGGTGAGGTAGTTGTATGGGAAGCAAGTTACAGTGGGGACTCCTTGGGGGGACTTTCTCATGATGGGACAGATTCAACTTGGGTGGATCAGGCACAGGAACAGATCAATTTTTTTTGTGTTTATTTAACTTTTATTTAGCACAAATAACCACGGAGATATTTATTCGTTATCTTCGCTGCGCCGTCTGGCGTTGGGGGTTCGTCACTTTGATGGCGAGCTGTGCCTCTCTCTCCACAATGGTCTTTAGGTTCTTAGATGGAGACGTTGTGGGCGATTTCTGCACAGAAGGACTTGTTGCTCATCAAAAGAACCTCAAGCTCCTTGACATTGTGGACCAGGAATTTGCGGAACCCTGTAGGCAGCATGTGTTTGGTCTTCTTGTTTCTACCATTTCCAATGTTGGGCAATAAAGATACGCAGGTAATATTATTTTTCACACCTATCCCAAAAATAAAATTTACGCAGTTTGCGCAAATAAAACTGGAAACTGGAACTGGAGAGAGGGCCTGTAGGTGGACCTCCGGAAAAATTGTTTGGAGAGAGGGCCTGTAGGTGGACCTCCGGAAAAATTGTTTGAAGAGAGGGCCTGTAGGTGGACCTCCAGAAAAATTGTTTGGAGAGAGGGCCTGTAGGGGGCCCTCCTGAAAAATTGTGGTAAAAGAGTGCCAGTTGGACCTCTGAAAAATGGCATTTTTTTGGTCAGCGTTAGGCAAAGACCATATGGAGGAGGAGGAGGAGTAGGAGGAGTAGAGAAGAGGAATCGGATACATAAGTAATGTTAATCTTTAGCTGCTTTCCCCCGGAGGAGATTTGAATTCCGGTGAAATCCAGGCTTTGTTCATTTTAATAAGTGTCAGCCTGTCAGCGCTGTCAGTTGACAGGCGTGTACGCTTATCGGTGATGACGCCACCAGCTGCACTGAATACCCGCTTTGACAGCACGCTAGCGGCAGGTCAGGACAGCACCTCCAAGGCGTACAGCGCCAGTTCAGGCCACGTGTCCAGCTTTGAAACCCAGTAGTTGTATGGAGCAGAGTGATCGCTACGGACGTTGGTATGGTCAGCTAGGTACTCCCTCACCATCTTTCTGTACAGCTCCCCCCTACTCTGCCTAGACTGGGGACAGGTGACAGTGTCTTGCTGGGGTGACATAAAACTGGCAAAGGCCTTGGAGAGCGTTCCCCTGCCAGTGCTGGACAAGCTGCCTGCTCGCCTCCTCTCCCCCTCTACTTGGCCCACAGAACCATGCCCTCTGCCGCTAGCGGCGTCAGATGGGAAGAATTGTTTCAGCTTGTGCACCAGGGCCTGTTGATATCTATTCACTCTCATACTCCTTTCCTCTGCAGGGATGAGAGTGGAAAGGTTCTGCTTGTACCATGGGTCCAGGAGAGTGAACACCCAGTAATCGGTGTTTGAAAAAATTCTTCTAACGCGAGGGTCACAGGATAGGCAGCCTAACATGAAGTCTGCCATGTGCGCCAGAGTCCCAACACGCAAGAATTCCCTCTCCTCACTGGCCTGACTCTCCATTTCCTCCTCCAAGTCCTCCTCTTCAGCCCATACACGCTCAAGAGTTAAGGACTGAGCACTGGTACCCTCTACTGTCTCGCCGACATTCTCCTCCTCTTCCTCCTCATCCTCCTCATCCTCATCCCCCTCCTCCGATGCGCACTGAGAAACAGACCGGAGGGTGCTCTGGCTATCAAGCGACGTATCTTCCTCCACCATCTCTTGTGACAAGCGCAAAGCATCCGACTTGATGCTGAGCAGTGAGTTTTTCAACAGGCAAAGCAGCGGGATGGTGAGGCTGATAATGGCGGCATCGCCGCTGGCCATCTGTGTTGACTCCTCAAAGTTGCTCAACACCTGGCAGATATCAGACATCCACGTCCACTCCTCATTGTAGACTTGAGGAATCTGACTGACCTGACTACCAGTTCTGGTGGAAGTTGACATCTGGCAGTCTACAATCGCTCTGCGCTGCTGGTAAACTCTGGATAACATGTTTAATGTCGAATTCCATCTCGTGGGCACGTCGCACAACAGTCGGTGAGCGGGCAGTTGTAGGCGGCGCTGTGCTGCCCTGAGAGTGGCAGCATCTGTGGTCGACTTGCGGAAATGCGCACAGATGCGGTGCACCTTGGTGAGCAAATCAGACAGATTGGGGTATGTCTTGAGGAACCGCTGAACTATTAGATTGAACACGTGGGCCAGGCATGGCACATGTGTCAGTCTGCCAAGTTGCAGAGCCGCCACCAGGTTACGCCCGTTGTCACACACAACCATGACTGGCTTGAGGTTCAGCGGTGCCAGCCACACATCGGTCTGCGCCGTGATGCCCTGTAACAGCTCTTGGGCGGTGTGCCTTTTGTCACCTAAGCTCAGCAGTTTGAGCTGCTGCTGCACTTGGAGCTACTGACTGAAGGCGCCGTGCCCACGGATGGTAATTCGGTGGAGGAGGTGGAGTCGGAGGAGGAGGCATAGTACGTCTGAGAGACCGTTACCGAGGTAGGTCCCGCAATCCTCGGTGTGGGCAGTACATGAGCGGCCCCAGGGTCAGTCTTGGTTCCAGCCTCCACCAAGTTAACCCAATGTGCCGTCACCTCGTGCAGGGGTCCTGGGCAGGGGGTTGACTAGCAGAGGCAGGGAGTGACACAGGGGAAGGAGCAGTGGTGTGACCCGCAGGAGGTGGTGAACGGCCTTGGTTCCATTGAGTGGGGTGTTTAGCACTCATATGCCTGCGCATGCTGGTGGTGGTTAGGCTAGTAGTGGTGGCACCCCTGCTGATCCTGGTGTGGCACAGGTTGCACACCACAGTCCATCGGTCATCCTCACTTTCTTTAAAGAACCTCCAGACTTACGAAACATCTAGGCCTCGCCACGGGAGCATTACTACGTGAAACAGTTGCTGCTGATGCACCAGCTCTGGCCCTGCTTCTCCCTCTGGCCACACCACTGCCTCTTACAACCTGTTCTGGTGCAGCACTCGCCTCTGCCTCAGAAGCACTGTCTTCACTCGGCATATTAACCCAGCTTGGGTCAGTCACCTCGTCATCCTCCGATTCCTCAGTCTGCTCCCCCCTCGGACTTCCTGCCCTGACAACAACTTCACTACTGTCTGACAACCGTGTCTCCTCATCGTCCGACACCTCTTTACAAACTTCTTCCACTAACTCAACATTGTCATCATCATCATCACCCACAGACTGCGACAGTTGGAAAACTTGGGCATCGGGAACGAGGTCAGCAGTAACCTGAGAAGTGGTTTGTGACTCTGGGAAGGGTCCAGAAAACAGTTCCTCAGAGTATGCCAGATCGCATTCCAAATTTTCCTGGGAGGGGGCAGACTGGGGGGAAGGAGGTTGAGGTGGAGGAGCTAAAGGAGTGCTCCCTTGGGTAACGTGGGTGGACTGCGTGGCAGACTAACTGGTGGACAAATTACTTGAAGCATTGTCCGCAATCCACGACTGTTCGCATTGTTCTGGTTTCAACAGTCCTCTACCACATGTCCCTGTAAGTTGAGACATGAAGCTAGGGAGTGTAGCTCTGCGGCGTTCCCCTGCTTCCTCATCAGCAGGTATTGTCTCACCCTGCCCAGGACCACGGCCTCTGCCCCCTGCAGTAATTGAATGCCCACGCCCACGCCCTCGACCCTTAGCCCTGGGGTTTAACATTTTCTGTATATAAGTGTATTATATAAAAAATAAAAAATTAATGGACCTGGTGTACTGAAACCCACAAACTTGTTCAGTCTGGTTTAATTAAGTGACGTAAAGAAAGTGTCACCTGGACAGAAAATACGGATTGGAGTGAGTGTGCTGAACTGTGACACACAGAAGGGTTCCACGCAGCTGTGTGAAATGGATTTGTATCACTGAGCTAAAACAACAAAAAAACTATTTTTTTTAATATATTTTTTTTTAGTTTTGTATTTTTGGGAACGTGACGTGCAGGAACTATCGTAGACCTAACTCACACCCTGTTAGTGGTGGCTATTTAGACTGCGACCCAGACAAATGTCGCACAGAGATTTTTGGGATCAAGCTATATACGTTGCAGCAAATGACTTGGTTGTATTCAGTGACGTACAGAAAGTGTCAACTGGACAGAAAATACGGATTGGAGTGAGTGTGCTGAACTGTGACACACAGAAAGGTTCCACACAGCTGTGTGAAATGGATTTGTATCACTGAGCTAAAACAACAAAAAAAACTATTTTTTTTTAAATTTTTTTGGGGGGGATTTTTGTTTTTTTTGGAACGTGACGTGCATAAACTATCGTAGAGCTAACTGACACCCTACTGATGGTGGCTATTTAGACTGCGACCCAGACAAATGTAACACAGAGATTTTTGGGATCAAGCTATACACGTGACAGGCAGCAAAAGACTTGGTTGTATTAAGTGACGTACAGAAAGTGTCACCTGGACAGAAAATAGTGAGTGTACTGAACTGTGACACACAGAATGGTTCCACACTGCTGTGTGCAATGGATTTGTATCACTGAGATATAACATTAAAAAAAAGGGGGTTATATATGGCGATAGCTGCACTACTAGTGCCAGCCAGCCAAGCCAGGAGACAAAAAAAAAATTTCTTGTAGCCCTTAGAAGGGCTGTTGGGTTCTTTGTGGGTGATTCCTAAATGCAGGCCCTAACACTGTCCCTGAAACACAGCAGCTCTATCCCTAATGACATCCAGACGGCATCTGAGCCGAGCTCCGCGGCCAGTCACTAGTATATTCCAGGGTCACCTGATCAGGCCAGCCAACCCCTGCTATCGACATGTAAGGGCCCCACGTGATGCTGGTTGTACCGCAGAGTCTCCTGGCTTGTGATTGGCTGAGGTTATAGGCGCCAAAAAAGCACGATGCGGAAGTTGCCATTTCCTCGAGCATGGCGAGATACTCGTCCGAGCAGCGAGCACTTACGAGTACCCTAATACTCGAACGAGCACCAATCTCGGACGAGTATGCTCGCTCATCTCTAGTTATAGTTATTACATTTCTGGAGAAGGGTTGTTGATCCTTGGAGTTATTCTGACTTCCTGATTGGAATCCATAAATAATTGGCTTCTACTTCAAAGGGTTTTTTCTTTCCTCTGGATCAACTTGTAAGATAACAGGCCAAACTGGATGGACAGATGTCTTTTTTCAGCCATATAAACTATGTTACTTTGTTAATATGTATTTTCTTCAGGTACCATACATGCACAGATATCTCCAAACAGTGACATCCACAGTGCCCCCATTACAGTGATATGCACAGTGCCCCATAACAGTGACATCCGCAGTGTCCCAATCCCCTATTACAGTGACATTCACAGTGCCAAAAAAAGTGACATCCACAGTATCCCCATAACAGTGACACCTACGGTGATCCCATAATAGTGTTGTCTTCGAACTTGGTGTAAAACCGTGTGTAGGTCAGTAAAGCTAAGAATGAAGGCTCTGTGAGCTTATTTCAGGCAATAGGGGTGATTTGACTGTCTGTATGGCAGTAAGACTAAGACTGAAGACCTGCAAGATTATATTGGCTAACTTGATAGAACTCAATGGACCAACACTAACAGATGACAAGGCTCCCCAAACTATCACTAACTGTGGAAACTTCACACTGGACCTCAAGCAACTTTGATTGTATGCCTCTTCACTCTTCCTCCAGACATTGGGACCTTGATTTCTAAATGCATTGCAAACTTAACTTTCATCTGAAAACAGGACTTTGCACCATTGAGCACTGAGCGTTAGAGATGAGCAAGCACTAAAATGCTCGGGTGCTTGTTATTCGAGTCGAATTTTTCCGGATGCTCGGGTGCTCGTTTCGAATAACGAACCCCATTGAAGTCAATGGGAGACTCGAGCATTTTTTGCAGGG